>JABUQX010128634.1:0-25000 GCA_015478945.1 Trachelipus rathkii
CATCACCACACCCATAACGTTTCAGCTAGGTTGACTGCCTACTGACCAGCCCCGCGATAACGCCGGCCAAACAATATTACCTAATCTTTCCGGACTGGATAATAACTTAAAACCTTTTCACACGACTATGACTAGACATCTACTGGTGAACTAGAGGAAAGCCTGACATGATACAAATAACAGTATAAACAGAACAGATATGAAACAAGTAAGAGAGATGGAAGACGAAATCGTAGTCAAAATACCAGCTACAAGTGAATATCACCATTACCTGTTAACCTGTATACTACAATAGTGCCAGTGTCTTTACCTTAATGGCCCCTTTTGCTTTTTATAGCACCAGTGTCCACCTTTGTCTTATTACACCCCTCTCTAATATAGGTGCTTACTATACCTTTTGCTTTTTAACACCGGTGCCTTTGCCTTGACTTGCTGTCGTACGTTTAGCCTTTATTTCGCCTCGACCAGCTCTCCAACTGTTTACCAGTCCTGCCTGCTGTCACCTGCCTGCCTGCCTAGTACCTTGTACCTGCTTTGACCTGGTTACTGCCTGGCCTCCCGAAAACGAAACAGAAACAGAAACAGTAGAAACAAGAAGGAGGAGCGAAAACGTAGTCAATATACTACAGCCTAGACCATTGTACCCCACTATTAGTCAGTCTGCTGCTGTCGCCCCTAGCCTAGCCACTTTATATACCATACTGTTACTCAATCTGTCCATAGCCTGCCTGCTTAGTTCTACCGAGAAACATAGGCCTCGCAAAACGTTATATGTATGAACTGCTAGAATAGAAGTATCGACTAGAGTTAAAACAAGAAACTAGATTTATAACAGAAAAGAAGAAAAGAAAGAACGTAGGAGAGCCAAGGCTCATAGCAGTATACCAGACCCCTAGCCCACTGCCTATGGCGTACTTGCTGCCGCCGCCACTACAAACTAACTATCCATATGCCTATAGCCTGCCTCAGACGCTCTAGCCTGCACCATACGATAAACGAGCCTTTAACATTAGAACTTTATTTATTAATGCGAAGGATAGGTATATACACGATATGTAACTATAAGACGGCGTTAATAACCACTTTCTAGCAGAAGAATGAAAAGTTCAATGATAACCCCAAATACGTCCATAATTATATATATATATATTATAATAATATCCAATAAGAAGCTAAGAAGATTATATATTGCAAGTTTCGGTAGAGGGAGTGACAGATAACCGTAGTCATTGTCATTTCAACTAAATAATAGTTATTTTTGTAATTAACAATCATACTTTACTACATTATTAATCTCCTCCTCCGCATTATTCTCTCTCGTTCATACGCGGCAAGTATTCGTACCATTATTCCTGGTAACTTCAATATTGATGCCCCCTGTATCGATACTTTATGCAGGTCCATCGAAAAACCCAATAATTTAAGTCATCAGAGCGGGTAGTAGGGAATGAGAAGATAGCCCAATAATGTTGTCGATTTAACACTAGACGTGAAGGAGTTTAGTAATTTAAATACTACTTTTAGCCATGGGGGGTGAAATAGCCCAACAACCCAGGTCAAAGCAGATTATGTAATTGCTCACACGTCATCATTATTATTTTAAAGATGATATAAGTCACCATTGCTAAAATTAGGATAACATATGAATCTTGAAGTAAGGTTCATTGCACGGTAGTAATTTATAAATATAAGACACTACTAATGCTCAGATATGTCTGATGCCCGTTCATTGCATATGGTGAACCATTATTTATCATGACTAGCTTCCTTAATAAAATTGTTCAGTATAAATAAGGGCGGATTAAAGGTACAATCACAATTTCTTATGAGTAAGGTTATGTACGGTCCCCCGGTAGCGGTGACTCGGTGGCCAGCCACGGCGGTCAATATGGAAGGCACTTTTATTGTGATATCTTGGATCATAATATTTAAGTTTTCAAGCCTTTGAACGTAATTCTACTAAATGACACTTCATTAACCCGTGTATTGAAAGCACACTCTCGCCAACATATGTACGTTATAATGATGTAACCCCGTCGCTCTAAACAGGCATACTATAATAATCTTTCCCCCACCTGTTAGTCATGTTACGTTGTCCTATCAGGAAATGAAATCGCTGGTTTGACCGACGAGATTGGCGATGAAGATGGTGATACCTTATATATTACTAGCTAGATAGAGGTACCATCACTATCTTCAATATTTTTTTATTTTACCCCCAAAAACTAGATCTCATTTTAACCGGCCGCCCAATATATAACAGAACCCATACCTCCGGCTGTGCTGGTAAGAGTAACTATTTGTTGCGTATATACACTCTGCAGGTTACGTTTAACTATATGGGATAACCCATATCACTGCCTAGCGGAATAGTCATATTATTTGCGAGGCTCCTTCAACACCTTCTCCATACTTCCAACTAGTTAGTCAGTTGTATCAGGTAGTTTATTAGTTTGTAACTGGCCCATAGATAGGTTATTAAACCTAATCATATTTTTGTGACTATTCATAAACCGATCATCGTTTAATGTCGTTATATCGGGCAGGGATCGTTTCAGTTATATCTGTCTGGATCCGAGATTGTGTGAGCCGATATCGAACTCAAAGGAAGATATTACGCAGAAATGATAAAAATTCCTCGCCTTCTAGGGATATCCATGCCAAGCCTACATTCCAGCTTGAGCATATTCGTAAAAACTGGCGAACCTATATAACATTAATATAATATATATGCGCATATGATTAAGGTAAATTATGGTCACTAAGTTAGACATGCACTACGTAAGGACCGAAAGCAGTCGCCAACACCGATCATTTTACTATACGGAAGAGATCTGCTGTGCTAACTAACTACTACAATAAGTGGAGCGGGTTTGACATTGCTACTACGAAGGGATAAACCTCATGGATAGGCGATATAGGTTAAAATGTATACTATAATCTAACTCCTTTTCACATAATATTTAATATTTCGAAAAAGGCATATATAAATTCTCGTAGCGTGCCAGGAATATGTAAAATTCTATAGCAAGCTTCGCCCACAAGCAAAACAGCAGCAGACTCAACAGCTCCATTTCCAAAACCAGCAGCAGCAGCAATCTTTACTGCGGTTTTTTCGAGTGAGGGAAGTGAAAGACTACTATTACTATATACACCTAGTGTTAGCCGCTTATTTAAAGGCGTTTATAATAGCTTTATGATACCTTAAGGACTACTGATTTCTGTGATTAGCTGATTCTTTTCCTTGCTCAGTTTTACGATGATATTGTACCTATCTCTTATTATTTGGCAGTAACTAAAGAAGAGAGATAGAGCTTATTTTTAATGCTTTCCCAGGCAGAAGCGGACTACTACTCAAGTTCCATATCCATAACACGAGCAAGGTTATTTGCTACAGTTCGGTAGAGGGAGTTAGAATTAAGAGAACCTTATTATTGCTTTTATCACTGGGCCGTTTCTGTTATCAATTGGCATAAATTAATCCCGGAAATATTGCATGCAATGGGATACGTTTTATTTCCGAAAAACTATTGGAAGCTAGGAATATCCTGGCCCAGTAATTGTATAAAGTTGTCTACGATAGTCATATTCAAACACCTCTAAAGTCTTTAAATAACTCTTTCCACCATACCAATCAAAGTGCTCCAACACTGTCCACCAGACTTCTAGATGTCACCACGGTCATACTAGACGCCAGGAGAGCAGGAAGCTCAGCAGGTCCAAGCAGCCTCGTAGCAAGGGTCGTGTATCGCGACTGACTCATTCTCTATGCCACGCGATCTGCACTGCGAGGGTACGATGTGCTGTTCAATTTGACTGCTTCACACGCTGGCTGTATGCGTAATCACTCATAGCCAGGCTAGAAGCACAGTTACCACGGTACTCGAAAGGGTACGTTATCTGCACGTCAGGACAGCAGGCAGGAGTGTATAAGCTAGCTCAAGGTACATGCGCGGGAGACAATGGCTTCTGGTCATATTATGGTTTATAAGACATGCTCATTGTCAGTTACCGAGGTACGGACATCACGTAGACCTGACACCCAATTTTGGGTAAGGCATCATTGGGAGCACTTTGGTTCTGTATTGAAAAAGCAAATTCTCTCTGCGCTTATAGTATTGATGATAACCTTCAACCCCCACTGAAACTCTAGATGGCCAAGAACACTCACCAGGAGCATGACTGTCTCAACAATAATCGACCGAAAAAAGCCTTATATATGTCTATATCACAAAGTTATTTTACAACGCATACCAGCGGTATCAAGAAGGTCTCCAGACCTACTAATTTTGGCCATCCTAAATCTGGCGCGAGACCATGGGAACCGAACTTTGCTATGTAGCCGTATGGTCTATGTCAATCTCCGGAGCTACCTCAAAGTTTGGGATGCTATCCGTGAAGTTCTTGCATCCTCACTTGCTTCTCCTTCACGGCCTAGGCCTTTTTATGCGTTCATCTTTTCGACTATTCTATTCTGGTGTTATATATCGGAGCTAAGGTCCTGGGGGACTGCTATAGACAGCGGGGGAATACACAGCGCAGCCGTGTGAGAGAGTCAGTCGCAGCATTGCTCCAGTACATGACGATGCCTCGCATGCAAGCCGTCGAGAATCGTGCTGAGTAATATATAATATGCTAAGAGAGGGTGACGAGAGACTAGAGGGAGGCAACGGCACGTCATGACCTACTCGTAAACGGCATAGATAAAGCCCGTAACCCCGGATCATCCGTGCACCTCAATGGTGGAAAACTATGCGAGCTGTGTGGGAGAGATTGACAGGAGATAATCCGAACGCTCAAGACTCTCTTACTTTTAAACTTAAATCTCGGTGCAGTTACTTAGAGCTGGACTATCGCGATAGTTAGGCACGCATTTTTGGTAAGCTGTACTTACAAAAGAAGGATGTGTGAGTCAGATCATGACAAGACACGCTTCTTTTCTCAGATGTACGGCGGGGACCCTCCTCTTCTTTCAGAGGATCAACACAACCTACAGATGAAGTAGTTAGTATTGCCAGTATTTCGGTATAAGTTAAGTGGGTAGTGGAAGACCGCTTTTTTGACTTTTGTCACCGTTCGAACTGCTGAAGAGCGGCTGCTGACTGACATATTATAACCTTCCCGTAGTAAAACTGCCTCTGAAGTAATAATCCATACCCTACTACTCAACTCGTCATTACTATACCTAATCAGATAGAGAAATAGGATGACAGGGGGCCGCGTTCCAATCTCTTAATATATTACTACACGTACGACTCTAACGAAAGTATTAATAATTGACTATACATTATCGTCCTGAGAGACAGAACGTCCCTATATATTGACCTTCTTTAATGCGCGGTAGGGCTCAATTTTCTAAAGTTCAAGGGGTGAAATAAGGTTTTTCTTCAAATGCAAAAGTCGTTACTTATAGTACGTAAAATGGTTTCTAGGCGGTACCTGATATAGCTATCCGTTACCTCTAAAATTATGAAAGTAAATAACCTTCCTATACCGTAAACATGAAAACGAACCTAATTCAGACTCAACTCAAATTCGGAAAAGTAAAACTTCCATTAACTAACTTTGCCTTCCTTATTTTTCCGAAAAAAGGCGGAAAAATCCGCCTTTTTTTGTGGTGCCTCCTCGCTTAGGAACTTCGCGTTAACTGTGAAGAAGACTTTGCTCTTTTCTGCAGCGATCCGCGATCATTCAAAATTTCCTTTTATGCCCTCTCTCTTGTCTGCAATTTTTACTCAACGTAATTCCTATATAACGATTTCTATATGGTTCTTTTTTCGTCTCTTCAAGGATCAGGACATAAAGCCTAGCTAGCAGAGAAGGTGTAAGCACCAGACACAATTCAGGCTTGTTTCTCTTACATTCCGCTTATGACCACACGGCGCTCTTGTGTTATGTCGTCCTTATTATGGAATAATTGGTAACACACGCGAGAAGGGGTGTTTGCATCGAATAGTACAATATTGGGTTATCCTATGTACTAGATTACGCAACCAATAGGCACCATTTTTTACAGCGCCTAAAGAGAAGGCATTCTTCCTCAAACTGGGCCCGGACACCATCTGACAATGTATAACGTAAACGCTTGGAGTAGGTGAGAGACAACCTGGATAAAAACACCTCACCTGTCTATTGCTTATATCTCCCCGTTCTTCCGACTACCTGAGAGCTCTATGCAGGAACGTTGGAAGGATCGGAGCTTCAAGGGCACATGGAACATCTTTTTTGGCCAGGCTATCACATTACTACACGAAGACAAACTCGGGAGAAGAACCAGAAGAAAAATAGGCAGGCCCTTCATTGTAAGGATCACAGAAGCTGGACCGCGCCACAGCTATTCCATTACATACCAAAGAGAACTATACGAGCATGAGTCTAATATGCACTAGTTCGTCGTAGAACTATCGGTGAGCACGATGTGATGAAGAGAACCGGGCTTTTGAATTATTTATATAGAATCTTTCCTTCAGATATTTCGTAAAAACTCTGATGAACCGTAGATGCTTCCGCTTTCTCTGTCTTTGGGTACTGCTATTTCCACATTAACCTGAACATTCTCTTACCTCTCTCCTTTCTGCCGTTAGTACAACTGCCTCTCGTCAGTATCCTCAACCCCTACTATCCTCTCTCTACTCGCTTCTTCACTATCCTCTCCCATCGTTCAGTTACGGTCAGGAGAGGTACGTCAGGGGGTCTGCGCTCTCTCGCTCGCCTATCCCTCTTCCACGGGCGACCTCATCGATGGCTTCATTGACCATCAACTTTCTCGCCGGGTACCGTCATACGGTCTCATCTTCCTCCTTTGCTCTGCGTGCTCTAAGAGAGCTCAATTTTTTATACAAAGTCGGGGAAAGGTTTTTATCCTCAATCATAATTAACGTTACTTATCGTAATAATTAGTTTATTCCATATAGGTATAACTCAGTAATTAAAGCACAAATTTTATATTTCAGATAATGAGATTATAAACCTTTTTACCCTCCCGAACTATAGTAAATAACAAAACCACAAGACTCCACAACTCGAGTAAAAAAGCTCTATATTTTCCAGATTAAAAAGAGGCGGAAAAAAATCCGCCTTTTTTTCGTTATACACTCAGAAGCAGGGAAAGCTCGAGCGTCAAATACACGGCTGCACCTCTCCGGGATCTCGACCGCTTCGATTTTGCAGTTTTTGTTAATTATTTTTCTCTTGTTTTTTCACCTCTCTCTGGTATTTCTCATCTGAGGTTTATTAGTCTTTTCGATGGTCTCACGGAACACCTATATTGGACCTTGTTCAACAGTCACAGTCATGTCTTGTCTACCTCTCTCACTTTGAAATTACTTTGGGTTCTTGTGTATAGGACTTTTTAACCATCTTATACGCTATACGACTAGAGCACTTCTTTTTAATCTACCAGATTGGGAGTAAACCAGTCTAGGCAAACGGGTAGGATACAGATTTATCGGGGGTGTCTCTTCTCTTCTGTCTGTCTGGGCCTCCACTTCGTTTCTCAGGCTTTAAGCAGCGTTGTCATATTAGGAGGTCTGCGAAACCCTAAACATATATGTTGATGAATGATCGCACTCACGTTGTCCGCCCCAGCTTGCCTTGGCGGTTGGCGCTCATTCGAGCTATTGAACCCACAGCTCTGAACAACGGACATTGTTATTTCGACAAGAATGGGTAAGAAGGCTCCTTCTCAACATACCCTGCTCAGACCAGACATATTATAAGCCTTAGCGTACCACTCCTGAACGCAGAGAGAGGACGTGACATTGACATTAACACGGGATGCTCACGGAAATCAAATCGGCAGAGTTGGGGGTCTATTGTTATACAAGCGCTGAACCATACAGAGTGTGGAGAAGAACTCGATCTTTTCGGCCGGCAAATCCCGGCAATTTTCAAAAGCAGGCGAGATCTTGTCTTCCCGTTTCTCACCTCTCTTCGGCGTCTTATTTCAGTGTATACTACTGGAGAGTCGCTGGAGGCAGCGACGCAGATGAATGGGCATGCGATCTGATTCTGTATGTCCTACGTTAAGCAAGATCAACTCTGGCACCCTACTTTTTAATTTTCCTTTAAATTATTTGCTGAGGCCCCAGAAAGTATAATGAAACCAATATACAATATAATTCTTAAAACGGTACTCTCTTCTAGCGGTAGGCATTAATTTGTGTGTGGCCCAGATAAATATGATTCCAACGTTCGTGGGTAAATAGAGTTTGTACTCGGATCATATCGGAAGGCTCTGCGGTACAGTAGATGTGTTTATTCTTATCGCGGCACGGAACAAAAATGTTAGGCGACGCGTTACCGATCAAAACCGTAGTTGATAAACCTCCTCCAAAAAAAAATTTACCGAGCGCTAGGTAGGGATCAATCAAGATGGGCAATAAAACCCGCGCGCTCAAGGAGAAAGAGCTACTACTTGAATATCATAAGTGAGATAAAAGGCGAAAACACAGACATATATAATAATACTCGACATGATCTTTTTCTGGGAGGTCAGGGGAAGCTGCGAGCAGCAACGGCTGCCGGGGTTTTGGCTTTTTTTCCCCAATCGAGAACTGAAATGGAAATGGACGTTTAGAAGAACTAAGTACCCGGGTACCAACCAGAATTTTATGGTCCCTTCGATTTGAGTTTTTTCACTTTTTTGGTCCCGGTAAATGGAGGGGGACCTAAAAGGGTTCCAAAACGCTCAGAATATTAGGATCCTCCCCTTTTTTTTAATAATTATAATAATTGTTCATCATATATAGTTCTGGCAGTCTCTATCTACGTACCTCGCGCTTAAGTACTCTTAAGTCGACGAGAGCTTTATCCCAGTGTAAGAAGGGCAAAGGGTAAAGGAACATAATAATGGTAGCCTTCTTCAGCTCTCCTACTTTACGTAGGAGAGCTGCGACAAACTGGGTGAGGAAGTACTACTCTATTCATTGTATTAGTCCTCTGACCACTACAGCATATAGACATAGATATGTCAGGTCCTCTTTAATCGTAGTATAAGCCTTAATTATTATTGCCCTGCATTGACGACAGGCAAAGAATAATCTAGCGGTGAAGTTCCTCACCATCCACCTGCCTAGGCGTTACCCCCACTGCTTACTATGGCCTTAGCGTACCACTTATATACCTGAAGCGCAAGAGTAGAGACAGTGACATTTTTTGACCATTAACAACGGGATAGCTTCGTGATAACCTTACCGAGTGGTTAGAAACACCCGGGAGAAACTCATACTCCCGGATGCCCTCACCATCATCTTCACCGTTCGACCTTATCTCCGCATTATAGCCATCTATCTACTAAAAGCGGAGATGTGGGATTAAAAGTAAATTATCAGGAGCGAATGATTGGGGTACTTATACTGCCTTGACGAGTACGAAGGCTTATCATTTGAAGACACTTATCCTTACCTAGTGGAAAGACTCTTCTTCTAAAATATAACTTATACGCGAGGCATGGCCAATCTTCAAGTCGGGGTATTATAAAATGGGTTTGTTCTTCAGCGAACTACGGTAACTTTTGTACTCGTAGTTGTTTCTATTTACCGGCCCTACGGCGCCACGCCCATTCCCGAGATAACCTCTACTAAACCCCTAGCCAGGAGAATCGTTATCAAGATGCTCTAATATAGGTATCCGAGAATAAAGGCTTACTTACTTCTTTTTATTACGTATAAAATATGAGTTCGAGAAAAGTATATTCTACGTCATCCCTTTTTCTCGACCTTTCACGAAGCTAAGGTGTAAATGATCTCGAGCGCCACGGCTAGTCACCCTTACTTACCGGGTAACCTCGATCCAACCGTAATTATGTAGTTTTTTTTCACTTTTTTTAGGTCACCGGAAGTGAACCCGCCCAATCACCTATATATATTATATATATTAACATAATATATACTATATAATTATCGTTCTTATAGGCAGTTCTCTCCGTAACCTTCTCAGGCTTTAATACTTATACTATTATATATGTACTGAAGAGTAGTGCATTTATCCCATAAGTTGAAGATTAAGGGCCAAAAGGGTAAGGACATAAATAATGCCTTCCTCCGCTCTCCTTACTTTACGTATAGGTTATTATTTAGATGCACTTCTGCTGTTGATAGATAAACAACTGTGAGAAGACATAAACTTAACGTGTCCCGCCCATTCAGCAGCCAGGCGGTTCAAATCAATCGAGCTTTGCCTAATACTGTAACTTAGACAATTAACAGGTTATGCAAGATGCAGTCAGGTTGAACGCCTCTGAAAAAAAAAATTATTTTTCATTATTATATGAATTATTATACTACTATTACAACTTAACTACTATAATTACTATTACCGTTTTGTTATAATTTATTATATATATTATTATACTATATCATCTCATATATAATATATATAATATAATTATATAGTATAATATATATTATATATATACTCAAATAGTTTATTATTCTATATATTAAATATATTAGGGCCTCAGTACTGCGCGTACACACCTATACCCTTAGAACGCAAATGTAAGAGTAGAACGTGACACATTGACAATTTACTATAACGGATGCTCGGAAACCACTCCGAGTGGTGACATAATCACCCGGGAGAAACTGCATCTCTCCGCGGAATTGACCTCTACCATCATCTTACCCCGTTCCACCTCTAATCACCGCATGCATCTATCTCGCGAAGAGTGGGAAGCATGAGCGATATTGAAAATTTATTAAGGGGCTTATATATTCACTGCCTCATGCGAGTTTAAACGGAAGTTCGTCATATTTAATGGCACCTTCCCTTACCAGGTAGATAAGTAACCATCTTTTTTACTATTCTTAATCTCTAATATCTAGGCGAGGTATAAGTTGAGCCGCAATATTTTTAATCTTTATATTATCAGAGTTAATTTTAATCTTGAGTTAATTCTAGCAGCGTCGCTCGCCTCGTATTTCTAGTAAGAGATATTAAATGAATATTTTATTACTCATTGACGGTACCTACATAGAGCGCTACGCTTTCCAACGAGATATCACTCCACCTACTGATAGTATATATATATCTATATTAACTCACTAGAAAAAGATCGTTACCAAGGAGTATATATCCATCATAAATCGGGTCTTGAATCAAAAGGTGATCTACTGTTTCTCACGTTAAAAGGCGGAAAAATGCCGCCTTTTTTTTCGACCTTCTGATAAGCAAGGTGAAAGGTAATATGTATCTCTGAGTATATACTTCGAGCTCTTATTAACTGTGTCAATATGGCATATCAATACTTACCTATTACCGTGGAATATATATCTTCGTATACCAAGCAAAGTGGCGTTTTGAAGAAAAAATATATCCTTCTATCATCCTAGCCACTCTCTTCGATATGATTAATAGAGGTTGCCTTCGGGGAATTATATGAGCC
The DNA here is from genome assembly GCA_015478945.1 of Trachelipus rathkii. Classification (NCBI taxonomy): domain Eukaryota; kingdom Metazoa; phylum Arthropoda; class Malacostraca; order Isopoda; family Trachelipodidae; genus Trachelipus; species Trachelipus rathkii. The sequence goes on from JABUQX010128634.1 coordinate 11,387, forward strand.
TTGGTTAGGTTTCCACGGTATTGGTTTTATGGCCTACTTATCCGGATAGACCAAAGTTTAACACTAGTTGTTGTTAAGGTCAAATCACGGTTACGTAATCGTACGGTTGTGTCAGTCCAACCTCGTCCCTCGTGAAGGCCTAAGGTATACGATATTTATTATATTATTATTATATTATATTTATTATATTATTTATTATTTATTATTATTATTCTTCGGATTGGCTATAAGTTTGAAACCTATTATTCTATTTGTTTTCGATTAATTATTATTGATTTTATATATTATGAAATTAATTGAATGTATTTGGCTTTCATACCATAACATTTTGGTTATTATAGTGTTATTTATTGCAATGATTAGTATTGCTAAGTTGAGATTCATAAATTTAATTATTATTATTATTATTATTAATAAAATTAGTCTCGATTAATCAAAAATAATAAATTCATAAATACATATAAAATAGATATATAATAATAATTACATAATATAATAAAAAATTAGATGGATAATAATAGCATAAATAATTATTATTCTATTTAGCTTCAACGCTTATTATAATATTAATCTCTTATTATTATAATTATTAACCAAAAAATAATAATATTAATATAATAATATAATCAATAATTATATAAGATATAATAATATATAATAATAATATATATCAAATAATAATAATAAATATTCAATAATATTATATAATAGTTATATAAAAATAATAATATATTAATATAATATATAATCATAATATAATATAATAAATAATATAATATTAATTAAATAATAATATACTATAATAATAATTAATAATATATATACTTATATATATAAAAACTATAATAGATTATAATATAATAATATATATAATTATATATATATATAAAAAATATATATATACCTATATATGATATATATTCTTATATATATATAGGACTACACGATATATATATATATTATAATATATATATATATAATATATAATAAGTATATTAATAGTATATATATTATATTTATACTATATAATAGTAAGTATAATATTATATGGAGCCCTATATAGTAATATATATCAGTATATATTATAATGAATGTATGACTTATATGTAGTATATACATAGTATGATAATAGAACTTATATAATTTATTTTTAATAAAATATATATATATATAACTAGAATAGGATGTTTATGTATATAAGTATATATTTATATATTTATATATAAGTATATTTCAGACTATATTATAATATAATTAATCTTTTTATAATTATATATAATTTATATATATAATATATATATATATATATAATATTATATATAAATATATATATATAATTTATATATATATATATATATATATAATAATAATAGGAGATAATAAAAAGTAATATATAATAATTATATATATATATATTATATATATATATATTATATTATTATTATTATATATAATTTATAACTATATCTACTATTATTATTATATATGTATATAGTATATAATAGTAAATTATATATACCTATAGTCCCGCCTCACAGTACATATGCCAGGTCGGGATATATATCTCTATATTTATATATATTATATATATATATATATTATATATATATATATTATATAATAGTAAGCTTTTGCACAATACTTAAGCTGACTAAAATATATACTAGGTATATAAGTACTAAGTACGTAATATAAAAGTAATTATTTAATGAGATACGGGTGGAGGCCATACTTATATATAATATTATATATAATATATATATAATATATACTAATAGTATTCCAATCTATTTATATATAGTACCGCTCTCTATATAAAGTATATTATATCTAACTACTATATCTAAAGACTATTATACTTAAGGTACCTATTATCTATGCGTTATATATTAATACCTATATAATATATCATATATAATATACTATCGTATATATTGATATATATATAATTATTATAATTATATATTATATTTATATATGGTGTTCGAACTGAAGACCAGGCCGGAGGCACAAGCTTGATCACTATTATCGTGGGTAATCATTTGAGTTGGGAACACAATAGAAGCTGATTGTGAACATTATATGTCCTTATCGTGAGCTCCGGTAACAAACCTTCCGAGTGGTGACACTCGGGAGAAAAACTCGTTTTGTTATAGTTATAGAGATACAGCTAGTACTAGTCAACTCTAAAAGTTAACATTGCGACACCGGCAAACTAACGTACGAGACGTGAGATATGGAGGTAGTGTGTGGGTAAACGATAGCCAGCGAAATTGTACCTCTGCAATGAGTCAAGCGATAATCTATCGCAGGGTTATTTTACCAACGTACAAGTGTGACGTCTTCACCGCTCACATTGACTTAATATTGAGGTCGTATTTTCGTGTATCATACAATATTGCATGATTTTTTCGATGCCTCACACGTATTCCAACAGGTAGTATGACGATATTGTGTGAGTGTACTGATAGTGTTACGGGAATGCAAGTGAATTCATATGCCTTGCGGTTTCCAACGAGACGGTTGCCGCATACGTATGCTTTTACGAGCAAGTATAGCAACTATGTGATACTTGGACACGTAGAACTGCTGGCATTGCAGTTGGAGTTTTCACGGTACTTCGCCATCGTCATCGTGCCCTTGATATTCTCCAGTGTTTTGCCGCAAACCCGTCAGTAGTAAGAATGGCACCTTCTGCAGGAGAAATTTTGCAAGCGGATGTTGAAAATCAACATTTACACCATGTTTTTTTTTGTTTTGTTTTTTTTGTTTTTTGCGTTTGAGGCGTCAAAATAAGTATTTCCAAGGTCGGAGAAGCCGTTTCCAAAGAAGGCGAGGCGTTTTGAGGTACCAATTGACCAAGTCATGTCAACAGTTGACTTGGTTAATGTCCCCAACTCCGGAGGAATTTGAGTCAATGATAACGACGCGGTTCCCAGGCGACGGCTCGTGTTCGAGGTCTGGAAAACCGTTATCAGAGGCTTTTGAGCTTCTGAATGGCCGCAAATTCAAGACATGTCGGCAATTGACTTGGAATTTTTCATAACTCCGTTTGATTGTTATACTTGATACGTCAAAGTTAGAGTTTCTACGGTTGGTGAGACCGTTTATGAGGCCTGGAAGACCGTTTTCTGCCTTTTTGAGCGTGAACAAAAAGGCTTGGCCCACAATGATCGGGAGATCGTTTTTGATGATTCCAAGCGATTCCACACGTCCAGTTACTAAGATTGGCGTTTAAATCATCTTTCAACGACCTCTGGTTGTGAAATAATTGCAAAAGAGTAAACTCTTTCATCGGAGTATCGATCCCGAGTATCATGAATGACTTGCCAAACGTTCTAACCACTATACCATCGATAAGAGGTGAACTTATTTTTCTTTGAAAAAAAAAGACACGTAGAAATGCTATAATAATTATATTAAAGAAATCAGGAATAAATAACTTTATATATATATAATATATATATATATATATATATATATATATATATATATATATATATATATATATATATATATATATATATTGATATATATATATATATATATATATATATATATATATGTTATATATATATATATATATGGACAAAGTTACTTTAACGCCCACACGGAACGGGAGCTCGGATCAAAAAAATTTCACAGGTAGCATCTATGATACATAAATAGATGTTCTAGGGTCGAAATTAATTTTTTTTTTTTTTTTTTACCTGTTCTAGTTTACTATATATATATATATATTTATATATATATATATATATATATATATATATATATATATATATATATATATATATATATATATATATATACATATTTGTAAAGGTATTACACGGCAATGTAGGGGGCTCGAGCCGACGGGGAACACAGGGGGATCGTTTTCCATTCCCCATAGGGGAGGGGCGGAGGACCCCCCGCGTGACACCCAAATACCAAAGAGCGGGTTCCTGGAGACCCTCCCTGGAGGGGGGGAAAATAGTCCTACCCTGTCGTTCCCCCGGAAGGCCGAGAGACCCCGACTCCTGCTATCGGTGTGGTATACCCTTGGGGTATTCTTTAATTACATTTTCCTTACTAAAATTTTACCAGGATTCCAAAAATGTATTCCTTTTCGCTAGCTATTGTAGTTTTTGAGATATGAATGTTTTTTTTTTTCATTTCGAATTTAAACTTTCATTAATGGTTTAAACAGCAGGTAAGAATACTTGTGTATAATGCCCTAGTGAGTCTAGGGTTAAGAGTTTCGGGCCAAAAGATGTTGGACCAACTGACAGGGCGAAAGCCCTTCCTGGGAGTTGTTACATATATATATATATATATATATATATATATATATATATATATATATATATATATATATATATATATATATATATATATATATATTTGTGTGTGAGTGTGTAAGTGTGTGTGTGTGTGTGTGTGTGTGTGTGTGTGTGTGTGTGTGTGTGTCTGAAGCGGCTGTAATTGGTAGAGAGGAAGATGACGTCACTCATCTGTCAATCACAGGGCAGTATTCTATGACGTCACTAATCCCCGCCCTTTTTTTACTTCCATCTTAATTTAGGGAACTTAGAGACATCTTATCCCCACCAAACTTGATACCCCAACAGCTGGTGGCGTCATCCCGGCTGAACCGGAATTTCACTCTGCTACGCCCCTGTAGGGAATCTGAGCATCACTAAGCAGGAAATTCTTGTAGATAGATGAAAAGTAAATAGTCGAATTGGAGGTGGAATTGGAACTAAAAAGAGGACGGAGCCTGAGTTGACTCATGTGCCAGAACACCCAGGAGGGAGTCCCAGACGAAAAGCACAGAGTGCTTAGCAGAAAAAGAAAAGCACAGAGTACAAAAGAGAAGAGGATGAAAGAACAATGACGAAGGGTGGTTTTAGAGGAATCAGATATTGTAAGGTCCCCACATGAAATGGGGACTGAACCCCAAAAATGGGGTTTTAACCTTATAATGAAATTTTAATGAAGAATTCAGCTATCAGTTACGTAGATGATCAATATAGCAAACAAATGTTGCACAAAAAATGAAACTTATCACAAAGAGCTTATTAATTATACGACCACTCTTAATTGATAATTTCTTATATGATCAATATATCAACCAAATGTTGCAGAAAATACGAAACTTATCGTAACGAGCTAATTCATTATGTGGTTACTCTCTAAATATTCGCCGTTCAACGAATCTTTCATAATACATTTTCTAACTTATTCTTTCCAGGCCTAACCGAACTAAACACACCAACCTAACATTGTCTAACGTAACCTGGCGTGGCATACCATCTTGTCACATATAGCATGAATTACGACGTTCTCTCTCTCTCTCTCTCTCTCTCTCTCTCTCTCTCTCTCTCTCTCTCTCTCTCTCTCTCTCTCTCTCTCTCTCTCTCTCTCTCTCTCTCTCTCTCTCTCTCTCTCTCTCTCTCTCTCTCTCCACATTGCCTCACCTGACGCAACTAAATTTTCTTAACATCTCTAGGCACATCTAAACTAATGTAACCTGATGCTACGTACATAAACAGGTTTCTTACTGTGTACAAGACTGTTTTGACTCTAACATCTGTAGATTTTATTTTTAAAATTAACTTGGTTTACATACTAGATTAACAAAAAAACTATTAATTTCAGCGTCCATTCCATTTTATAATATCGGTTTAACACTAAATACCCTCATTCACCAGAAGTTATGTCACAACTAATCTTTCCAACAGCTGGACCCTTATCACTGGGCGTCACAATGAATGTCGTCACTGAATTACGATGTGTTAACTGGTCCGTTACGTCCAATCACAAGTTACGGAAGAGGAATATACATTTGATAAGGAGATATACGTAGAATGTCCATAAAATTAGTTTCTTACTATGATTCAGTGCATAAAGACGGTTTCCAATGGTTGATGATAGTTTAATATTATTTTATATGTTTCCTGTTATCTGATAACTTTGTTTAGCTTCTCCTTCGTTCTTCGTGTTATATATATAGTATATATATATATATATATATATATATATATATATATATATATATATATATATATATATATATATATATAAAATTTAAATATATATATTTTTATTTATATATATATATATATATATATATATATATATATATATATATATATATATATATATATATATATTGATAAAAATAGCCCTATTAAGTAATTCACCCTGCTGGGATTGAACCTGGGCCCAGGAAGATGACCGCGTAAGTGCTTGACAACCACTACGCCACGATGGACTAAAAGAAGAATGTGACAAATCTTCCTGTGGTGAATATAAGTACCCACCTAATAGGATATGCCGCGCTCTTCCCGTCCACACTCGGGCGTAGGGTCTAGCAGGGCACAGCACAAGGTGAAAAATACTCATCAAACCGGGGGATAATATTGTATTGATAAGGTAATTGCTCACTTTACACCACAGCAGTATAAGTATAGCATACTTATTAAACTGCTGTGAGGTGTAGCAGAAGGATAAGCAGTTACCTTATCACATATATATATATATATATATATATATATATATATATATATATATATATATATATATATATATATATATATATATATTAAATATATATATATATATATATATATATATATATATATATATAATATATACCGTATACAAAGAACTATTACGGAAGGTAAAGAATTGCCTCCCTCTGGGGTCGAACCACTGCATGTTGCGACTGAGAACGACATACTCGGACGCTCTACCACCTTGAGCCCTCCTCTAACCCAAAAAAGTTAGAATCAGCTTTAAGCGAACGAGCTCCCGTCAAGGCGTTATCACCCAGGTTTCACCCTGTCCTTCCTCTTGTCTCGTTCGTTAGATTTACATTATAATTGCTTTTACTGCACTTAATATTTTACCGCTAAAAACAAAGAACTATTACGGGAAGGTAAAGGATGTTATAATGTATATATATATATATATATATATATATATATATATATATATATATATATATATATATATATATATATATATATATATATATATATATATATATATATATATATATATATATATATATATATATATATATATATATATATATATATATTCTTATTTATTTGTTTTAGGCGCTGTTCATTGTTATTTATTATTCACACTCATACACATATTAATTATTGAGACACTTTACTTAATACATTATCTAACCAAACCTTACGCTAACTTACTGATCATATGACTGTTATTTCTATATCGTCATGCATCAGTGTTCCGTTTCTAAAAGTCGAAGACCAACACTTATATTTTCACATTTAATATTCAAATCTCATTTTCTACTGTATGCATCAACTATTATACTTTTGATACATGACGAAACATTTATGTTTTGCTTAAAGTTTTATTTATTTATTAATTAAATTTTTATTTTGTTTGTTAAGTTTTATTAATTTATAAGTTTTATTTTTACATTTATATTTTGTTTAAAGTTTTCTTTATTTATTTTATAAATTATATTTTGTTTAAAGTTTTATTCATTTATTTTTTAAATTATATTTTGTTTGTTTTAATTATTTTGTAAGTTTTATTTTTAAATTATATTTTGTTTAAAGATTTATTTATTTACTTTGTTTTATTTAATATTTAATTTTTATTTTACATTTACTATTTGCTTTAATCAAATTTTTACAAATTTCATAAGTTTAATTTTACATTTCCTGTTTATGTTTTTAGTTTTATTATTTTATAAGTTTTATTTTATTTCTTAAATTTTTATTATTTTAAAAGTTTTATTTTCTTAAATTTTTTATTTTTATTTTAAAACTTTTTATTTCTAAAAATTTTATTTATTTTTTTTTTTAAAATTTAATTTATAACCTTTAATTTATAAAATTTTATTTATTATTATTAAAAAGTTTTTCAAACATTATATTTTTCAAAAAAAATTTTTTTATTGAAAATGTTCTTTGTTGATTCTAAAGCAGTAAAGCAGTAGCGGAATCACCATACCCCACCCTTTCCACGATGCCATGCTCTATTAACTTACTGCTTTATGCCATATTTGAACATGTATTTTGCATAAACATAGCAAAAATAAGTTCTTTGTATAAACACGATATAAAAATAAGTCTTTTGTATGAACGTAAAATAATTTATTAAAAACATTTTGTCTCTGCTAAATCTTTTATTCCTTTTATTATTTTTATTTAAAATATTAAATCATAAATAGATAAAAAAAATTAAAACCGCTAAATGATAACCTTTTTCCTATTCGCGATCCATTGATTATGTGATTAAAGTCATATCTAAGTATCATTTTTTTTATATAAATATAGCATAAAAACAAGAACGAAGATCAAACATACAAATGATCATTACAAAAACATTCCATAAAAATTAGTTATTTGTATGAACATAACATAAATTTATTAAAAAACATTTTATGTCTTTATTAAATCCCTTATTCTTTAATAATTATAACATAAAATATTAATTAATTATATGGCAAAGCTATTTTGACATTAACATAGGACTATTTAATAAAACCCAGGAAAACAATTTATTATATCCTAACCCAGTGGTGCCCAACCTTTAGTCTATCTCAAGCATATTAACAATTTAAATACTTTATGCGAGGCACACATAGGATGACTACCACTAATAAGCATTAATATATATATATATATATATAATATATTGGCAGACAATAATATGTTAAATATTACATGGCAATACAGCAATATATTGTTACACATTCATGCCATCTGTCATTCTGGCAAAATTTGGAACCAAACGACAAAACAACAAAAAGAAAAAGCCGGGTTACTCCCGATAATTCAAAGAAAATGAGTGGTCAGAACACTCAGCAGCAGAGCAAGCCTCTTCAAAAGAGAACTACGCTCTGCTACCAAAATAGATGAAGGCAAGGAGTTTCACAAAACAGATATGGCTGGAAAGAAGGAGGCACCACAACGAATAATTCTTGAGCTTCCAATATTCACACAATATTCATGTGCTACGAGGGCGGCGCAAGGGTGGAGGAATGTGAGAGGTCAATTCTCTCGAGCACCTGCCGTTGTTATACCTATAGAAAAGAGATAGGGCGCCAATGTCACATCGCAGAGAAAGAGGGTCAAGGGAGTCAGAAAGTATTGGACAGTTTATTAGTCTCTTAGCCTTAGCCTCAACACTATTCAAAAGGACGGTGAAACCGGATCCACCCTAAATGTGATAACAGTATCCATGCAGGGGCAAATAAGACCCTTATATAAATGGAGTAACTTAGCAGAAGAAAAAAATTCACGCTATCTGAACAGAATTCCCAGCTTCTTTGAGGCCATTTTAGCAACCAATGTGATATGAGGTCTCCAAGACAATTTACTATTTATGTTCAGTCCAAGAATGTTTATGTTGCTTACAGGTGAGACATTACAGCAGTCGAAGGGGATAGAAAAGTTGGGAGGTATTTTAGATAGGGCGATATGAAGAAATTAAGTTTTTAAAGAGTTGAGCTTCACAAGATTACGGTAACCCCACTGGAAATCACGACAAGATCTGCAAGAATTGAATCGGAAAGCTGTAGATGAGAGGTAACTCTAGATACAAACGAGGGAGCACATTTGAAATGAGTGGAGGAATAGAGAGTTGAGTCATCGGTATAAGAGTGAACAGAGTTAGAAGTTCAGCTAAGAAGATCGTTGATGAAAAGTAGGAATAAAGTTGAAGATAAAACAGAATCCTGAGGAACACCACAATTAATAAGAAAGGAGAAAGAGGTTGCTCCATCAACAAGAGCTGAAATGGAACGATCTGAAAGAAAACTAGACAAGAGTAAGCAAAGCGAAAGAGGAAATCCAAAGGAAGGTAGCTTAGAGAGTAGCTACGCTTGCCATTCCCTGTCAAAAGCCTTAGATATGTCAAGCGCCACCACACAAGACTCCCCGTAGCCCTAAGGGCAGAAGAATATAGATCAGTGATATATATATATATATATATATATATATATATATATATATATATATATATATATATATATATATATATATATATATATATATATATATATATATATATATATATATATATATATAAATTTAAACTATTATAAATTTTTAATAAACGTGATAAATCTGAATACGCGAGTCGCAAGCCGCGAGCCACATTAGAACGGTAAGCGAGCAATACGTTGCCCGCGAGCTACGGGTTGGCACCGCTGTTACCTAACCTATCTATCATACTGACCAACGAAAAAATGGCAAAATAGCAAAGTTTTCTTATCAACAGAGCTATCATAACATAATCTGAACTAAGAACATAATACACAACAACAAACCTAATATAAGTTATGAATGAGTAAACTGTTAATACTAACAAAGTTGCCTATTTATCAACGGTAAAGTAGCTAGCATTTCCTACAAAGTTTAACCTTAATCTTTTTCATGCATATCTTTAATATATCAATGTTAATTTTACATTATCATAATAATATTTAACAAAATTTAACAAACATTTACCATATCCTAACTTACCTATCATGCTGACCAGCGAATAAATGCTAACATAATAAAGTTTTCATATCAATAAAGCTAACATAACATAGCCTGAACTAAGAACATAACACACCAAACATACCCAACATATGAATAAACTGCTAATGTTAACAAAGTTCCGTATACTTATTAACGATAAAGTAGCTTACATTACAAACAAAAACTTAACCTAACCCCACTTTTCCAGCATCAATGCTAATTGTACATTACACTATATTTAAAACATTCTAACAAAATTTATCATAAACAAAGACCGCTGTTTTATCAGCATTTCCTAATCAGCCAATAAATGACAAAACAGGACTGCATTTGAAAAAAAATTCTGTTCCTGGGGTTTTCTGAAGTGATTCCTAACGAAATTGTCCTCCTAAATTGAAATATGACATTCATTTTGCTCAATCAGGTCTGGTTTTTGAGATACAGCGCACTACTTCTTTTACAAATTGGGTAATTTTAAGAAAAATTCGTTATTTATATCAAAGTTATTTAATAAATTGCAATTACTTGTAAACTAGGAAAAAAATAAATACAGACTCAATTCGACTTTCCTTTAATTAATTTTAAACTTACAGACTACTTATGAGCCTACCCAAGACGTGCAAGAAACTATTTTCCAAGAAACGAAGTCCTTGATGATTTCCGTTTGTAAGCGATGTTGGTTCGTCGCGTTTAAGACACCAGCAATAGTCAGCTAACATGTTGATGTCCCAGCGTCCTTGATATCTTGTTTCCATCGTCTTTATGTCTTGGTGAAATCTTTCACCTTGTTCCTCGCTGTAATCTCCACAGTTTGCGGAAAAATAGTCAAGATGTGAATGGAGAAAATGCATTTTTATCGACATGCGAGCTCCCATTTTTTAGAAGCTTTCATAAGCTTATTTACATGTGAGATATATTCTGAGCTTCTTTTATTTCCCAGAAAACCGTCAATTACTTTACTAAACGATCGCCATGCATCTTGTTTACTGGCTTCCATATTGGTGTAAAAATGCTTGTCCTTTAACAGAGTTCTAATTTGGGGACCGTCAAATATCCTGCATGGAGCTTTGCATCACTGATGTGTGGGAATTTTTGCAGTAGATACTTAAAAGCTTGGCCTTTTTTATTCAGTGCTTTGACAAAGTTCTTCATCAGGCCAAGCTTTATATGAAGAGGAGAGTAAAACATTTTTGGAAGGGACTAGAGATTCAGCTACCACGTTGTGGCAGCCAATTTGGAATGTCTCTCTAGCTGGCCAGTTTTTTTGCTTATAGTGAAGACTATCAGCACGGCTATCCCATAGACACATGAAGCAAGGATATTTTGTGTAGCCTCCTTGCATCCCAAGAAGAAGTACACAACCCGAAAGAAAGGATTAATTCTTAAATACATTAAATGTAGTAAAATTTAACAAAAAAAACGGTCTTTATGCTTGCATATTGATGTACATGGTTTCTAAGAACTTATATTTTTTCATAGGTAAATTTTTTAAAATGAAGATTTATAATGATAAAGAAACTGGGAAATATATCTTACCTTGAGATCACCACATATTAACCAGTTGTGGCTAGAGTACTTGATTGTATTAATCAATACTTCCATATTTTTGTAGCTTTCTGTTAACTGAACTGAATGGGCAATAGGTACGGATGCCATTTTATTACCAATATTTAAGAGTACTGCCTTCAAGCTTCTGCTAGAAGAATCAATGAAGAGCCTCCATTCACTTGGTTGGTAAGGAACGCCAAGCGCCTCAATTAAACTTTTTATATCATTGCAATACACCAAATAGCTTCAATAAGCAACTGCAAAGAACTTTCGAAACTCTTTGTCTCTATTTCTGAACCAAAAGTATGTAGTTTCTGGAGAGAGGAGGTTGTTCTCACTAAGACGTGATGCAAGAAGTTGTGCGTTCTCTTTAGAAAGACCAAGATCTCTAGTCAAGTCATTTAATTCTACTTTGAGTGAGTGGTCTTGGCGAAGTGTTTGTAGACGTAGGCTGATATGTCACTGAAGTGTCAGTGTCATCCACTTCTATATCTTCTATATTGTCTTGTAGCTCAGTATTTTCAGGTGGAGAAGGAACTGGAACTCCTGAACCATGTGGTTGTGGTTTAATGGCAGAAGGAACATCAGGGTAGACTACAGTGTGCTTGTTCTTATTGATACCTGAAAAAAGGTTTCGCCTACTTAATTTACATAATATTAATTCACTCGACCCTCGTTTCCACATTTTTATACACAATTTTCATACCAGGAAAATTTACCAATTTTAAATACAATCAATTTTTATATACAATTTAAGAATATATATATATATATATATATAGTATATATATATGGTATATATGTATATATATATATATATATATATATATATATATATATATATATATATATATATATATATATATATATATATATATATATATATATATATATATATATATATATATATATATATATATATATATATATATATATATATATATATATATATATATATATTTATATATATATATATATATATATATATATATATATATATATATATATATATATATATATATATATATATACAATTTAACCACAATTTCTCTACCAGAATAATACACTATTTTTATACACAATTACAATTTTAATATGGTTCCAAAAGATTTTTATAAACCTTTCTAGATTTGATAAGGACTATATTCGTGAAGTAATTATCTCACCTTTGATGATTGGTCATGCAAAAATAGCAGTCTGTAATATGGTCCTTGCCTTCTTTCCACACCATAGGTACACCAAATGACAAACAGTTCGTTTTGCCCTCACTCCAGCGTCCATTGCTGCTATGCTACAGGCTTTGCAGCACATATGTGGAGCAAAGGTTTTGTCTTGATCTCCTAGCTTTATTCCAAAATATGCATTGTAAAGGAACTTTACTAACGGCGTTATAGTGCATTGTTGGTCACTAAAAGTTACTTTGCCATATACATAACAAAATCTATCAGGACTGTTTTTTTACACTTTCTATTCATTTTTATGAAATATTAGGAATTTTGCTAATGTATCTGCCTGCAAAAAATTCACAAAGATAAATAAAGCTTTAGAAATACACTTTAAA
>JABUQX010128635.1:0-15439 GCA_015478945.1 Trachelipus rathkii
ATATATAAACAAAATATGAGAATAAATAAAAAGAAAAATGGAAAAATAAAAAAAAAAAAAAAAAAAAAAAAAAAAAAAAAAACTTACAACCAGAAAATATGAAAGAAAAACAAAAATAAAAAAAAAGCAAAAAAAACAATATGAGTAGGAGCTATATTAAAACATAAAAAAATAAAAAGAATAAAATAAGAAACAGAAAAAATAACAAAAATTCTAAACACACAAAAATGAGAAAAAAAGAAGAGAAATTAATGATAGACAACGTTAAACGCGGCAACAAAAACCAACAAGGTCAGATAACGAAAAAGAAATAAAGAAATAAACAAAGAACCATAAATAATCCAGAGTCATAAGAAAAATAAAAAGAGAACTAAGCAAAAAGAATAAATACTGAATCAGGTCTAATAAGTAAATCAATGTCAGGATAGAAATATTATCGAAATATTGGCCCACTTTTTATTTCTATATTGGTTCTTATTAATGATAAAATTTCCGTATTTTTCCTTGAAATACAGGTGTTTAAAGTATCATCCGTAGTTACTTTACGCCCCCCAAACCGATATTAACAGCTATTTTAAAAAATCCGAAGGGATTACCATAGTATCTTCCTTCACACAACAAACCCTTCCTCTAAAAAAATTAAAAAAACCTAGCTTGCTTTCCCTTTGTAAGAATAAAAGTGAAAACGGTAACTTTAGATTTTACATCCACTTCTGCTGGTTAAAATTTGCAAAAAATTTTTTCAAAAATTTTTTTACAAAATTAATTGAGGACTGTTACTCCAAAGTTATAAACACTGATTAAAAAAGAACGAAGATTACATAGTTTCCTCACACAGAAAACCACTTTCTTAAAAATTATAAAATCATCTTTTTCTACACCTGTATTGCAGGTTAAATAATGGCCTATTAATATGTTTGATACTCACAAAAATCTAAATATTCGATAAAATTCAAAATTTTCACAAAAGTTAAAATTAAATAGACTTGTTACTCCAAAAGTAGAACAGCTATTGAAAATCCGAAGATACCTATAGTGTTCCTCACACAAAAACCTTTCTAAAAATATAAAAATCACTTTTCTACGACCTGTATTTCAGGAGGAATGGCCATTTATATGTTTGAACCACAAAAATCCAAAAATTTCAAAATTTTTAAAAATTAAATTGAGGACTGTTACGCCAAAAGTATAGCAGCTATTAAAATCCGAAGATACCATTATATTGTCACACAAAACCCTTCTAAAATAATTAAAAAACTCCACTTTCAACGACCTGTGATTTCATGGAGGAATAGGGCCATTTGAAATGTTAATACCAACAAACATCCAAATTTCCAAATTTTTGACAAAAATTTTTCACAATATTAAATTGAGGACTGTTACTCCAAAGTATAAATAACAGCTATTAAAAAATCCGAAGATACCATAGTGTTCCTCACACAAAAACCTTTTCTAAGAAATATAAAAATCACTTTTTACGACCTGTATTTCAGGAGAATGGCCATTTATATGTTTGAACCACAAAAATCCTAAAATTTTAAAATTTTGACAAAATTAAATTGAGGACTGTTACGCCAAAAGTATAACAGCTAATAAAAATCCGAAGATACCATAGTATTCCTCACACAAAAACCTTTCTAAAAATATAAAAATCACTTTTCTACGACCTGTATTTCAGGAGGAATGGCCATTTATATGTTTGAACCACAAAAATCCTAAAATTTCAAAAATTTTAAAATTTTCACAAGATTAAATTAGGACTGTTACTCCAAACAAGTGTATAACAGCTATTAAAAATCCGAAAATACCATAGTATTCCTCACACTATAATTGTTTTCTAAAAAAATTACAAAAATCACTTTCTACGACCTGTATTCAGTGAGGAATGGCCATTTATTATGTCTTGAACCACAAAATCCTTAAATTTTCTAAATTTTGACAAAATTAAATTGAGGACTGTTACGCCAAACGTATAACAGCTATAAAATCCGAAGACATCCATAGTATTATTCCTCACACAAAAACATTTCTAAAAATATAAAAATCACCTTTCTACGACCTGTATTTCAGGAGGAATGGCCATTTATATGTTGAACCACAAAAATCCTAAAATTTCAAAAATTTTAAAATTTTCAAACAAAATATTAAATTGAGGACTTTTACTCCAAAAAAAAAACAGCTATTAAAAATCCGAAGGAATCATAGTATTAATTGAAACTCAAAACCTTTCTTAAAAATAATTAAAAATCACTTTTCTTACGACCTGTATTTCAGGAGGAATGGCCAATTATATGTTTGAACCACAAAAAACCTAAGAATTTTTCAAAAATTTCAAAAATTTTCACAAATTAAAATGGGAGGACGTACTCCAAAAGTGATAGAAACAGCTATTTAAAAAATCGAAGATTACCATAGTGTTCCTCACACATAAACCTTTAATATGTAAAATATAAAAAATCACTTTTACGAACCTGTATTTCTCAGAGTGAATGTCCATTATATATGTGTGAACTACAAAAAATCCTAAAATTTTCAAAATTTTGATAAAAATTAAATCTAAGGACTGTTACGCCAAAGTATAACAGCTATAAAAGTCCGAAGATACCATAGTATTCCTCACACAAAAACCTTTCTAAAAATATAAAAAATTGCACTTTTCTACGACTTGTATTTCAGGAGGAATGGCCATTTATATGTTTGAACCACAAAAATTCCTCACACAAAAACCTTTCAAAAATATATAAAAATTTTTTGAGGACTTGTTACTCCAAAAGTAAACAGCTAATAAAAATCGAAGATACCATAGAATTCCTCACAAAAAACCTTTCTAAAAATATAAAATCACTTTTCTACGATCTGTATTTCAGGAGGAATGATTTATATGACTGAACCAAAAAAATCCATAAATTTCAAAAATTTTCCAAAAATTAAATTGAGGACTGTTAGCGCCAAAAGTATAACAGCTAATAAAAATCCGAAAATACCATAGTATTCCTCACACAAAAAACCTTCTAAAAATATAAAGATCACTTTTCTACACCTGTATTTCAGGAGAATGGCCAGATTTATATGTTTGAAAGACAAGGAATCCTAAAATGTCAAAAATTTCAAAAGATTCATGAACTAGAACCTGGAGAATGGTTTCTCTGATTCTCTTTCTGCTATTTAAAAATCGAAGATACCATAGTATTCCTCACACAAACCTTTCTAAAAATACAAAAATCACTTATCTACGACCTGTATTTCAGGACGAATGGCCATTTATATGTTTAACCACAAAAATCCTAAAGTTCAAAAATTTCAAAATTTTGACAAATTTAAATTGAGACTGTTACTCCAAAGTATAACAGCTATTAAAAATCCGAAGCTACCATAGTATTCCTTACACAAAAACCTTTCTTAATAATATAAAAAATCACCTTTTCTACGACATAAGGAATCAGGAGGAATGCCATTTATATGTTTGAAACCACAAAAATCCTAAATTCAAAATTTGACAAAAATTAAATTGTAGACTGTTACGCCAAAAGTATACAGCTATTAAAAATCCGAAATAACCATATTTATTCCTCACACAAAAAACCTTTCTAAAAATATTAAAAATCACTCTATTCTACGACCTGTATTTCAGGAGGAAAGGCCATTTATATTGTTTGAACACAAAAAAAATCCAAAATTTCAAAATTCTCAAAATTTCACATAAATTAAATGAGATGAAAGTGCCAAAAGTTTATAACAGCTATTAAAAGTCCGAAGATACCATAGTATTCCTCACACAAAAACCTTTCTAAATATATAAAAATCACTTTTCTACACCTATATTTCAGGAGGAATGGCCATTTATATGTATGGAACCACAAAAATCTAAAATTCAAAAATTTTCAAAATTTTCACAAAATTTAAATTTGAGGACTTGTTACTCCAAAAGTATAACAAGTATTACAAATCCGAAGGACACCATAGTATTCTTATCACAAAAACCTTTCTAAAAATATAAAAATCACTTTTCTACGATCTTTATTTTAAGGAGGAATGGCCATTTATATGTTTGAACACAAAAATCCCTAAAAAATTTAAAAATTTGACATAAATAAATTGAGGACTTTACCCAAAAGTATAACAGCTAATTAAAATCCGAAAGAATCCATAGTATTCCTCACACAAAACCTTTCTAAAAATATAAAATCATTATTCTACGACCTGTATTTCAGGAGAAATGGCCATTTATGTTTGAACCACAAAAAATCCTAAAATTTTTCAAAAAATTTCAATAATTTTCGACAAATAAATGAAGACTGTTACTCCAAAATGTATTAACAGCATTAAAATCCGAAGATACCAAGTATTCCTCACAACATAAACTTTTAAAAATACAAAAAAATCACTTTCTACGACTTGTATTTCAGGAGAATGGCCATTTAATGTTTGAACCACAAAAATCATCCCATAAAATTTCAAAAAAATTTCAAAATTTTTGACAAAAGTTAAAATTGAGGACTGTTACTCCAACAAATAACAGCTATTAAAAATCCGAAGTATTACCATAGTATTCCTCACACAAAACCTGTTCAAAATAATATAAAAAATCGCTTTCTCTCGACATGTATTAAGGAGGAATGCCATTTATATGTTTGAACACAAAAAAATCCTAAAATTTCAAAACTTTTGACAAATTAAATTGAGAAACTATGTTACGCCAAACGAGTATTAAGCATGCTTATTAAAAAATCCGAAATGAATACCCCAGTGTTATTCCATCACACAAAAACCTTGCGAACTATTAAAATATAAAATCACCTTTCTACGACCTGTATTCAGGAGGAATGGCCATTTACATGTTTGAACCCCATTAAATCTAAAAGTTTCAAAAATTTAAAATTTTCACAAAATTAAATGGCTGTTACTCCAAAGTATAACAGCTATTAAAAATCCGAAGGAATCATAGTATTCCTCACACCACAAAAACCTTTCTAAAATACTAAAAATCACCTTTCTCACGACCCTTGTATTTCAGAGGAATGTCCTAGTTTATATGTTTGAACCCCACAAAATCCTAAAAATTTCAAAAATTTCAAAATTTTTCACAAAATTAATTGAGGACTGTTACGTCCAAAAGTATAACAGCTATTTATAAAAATCCGAATAACAGATACCAATAGTTGTATTCCTCCACACAAAAACCTTTTTCTTAAAATATAAAAATACTTTTCTACGACCTGTAATTCAGGAGGAATGGCCATTTATATGTTTGAAACCACAAAAATTCCTAAAAATTTCAAAAATTTCAAAATTTTCACAAAATTAAATGAGGACTGTTATCCAAAAGTAAGAACAGCTATTAAAAAATAAAGATAATCAGTAGTGTTTCCTCACACAAAAAACCTATTCTTAAAAATATGAAAAATCACTTTTCTACGACTGTATTTCAGGAGGAATGACCACTTATATGTTTGAACCACAAAATTCCAAAAATTTCAAAATTTTGACAAAACAAATTGAGACTGTTACGCCAAAAAGCCTATACAAGCTTATTAACAAATCTAGATACCATAGTATTGACTCTACACAAAACCCTTTCTAAAAATATAAAAATCATTTTTTCTTACGACCTGTATTTCTAGAGACATCTACCTATTTTATTTCAAATGTCTTGAACACCACAAAAAATACTCTAAATCATTAATTCACAAAAATTTTCAAAATTTTCCAACCATCACATTAAAATTAGAGGACTGTTACTCCGAAAGATAGACAGCTATTAAAAATCCAGTTAGAGTGATACCATTAGTGTTCCTCACACAAAAACTCTTTTCTAAAGATATAAAAAATCACCTTTTTTACCGATCCTCGTTATTCTGGATTAATGGCCATTTATATATGTTAACCACAAAAATCCTAATTTAAAAATTTACAAAATTAAATTGAGGACTGTTACGCCAAAAGTATAACAGCTTAAAAATCCGAACCGAAGACACGATAGTATTCCTCACACAAAAACCTTTCTAAAAAATAATTAAAAATCACCTTCTCTAGATCCGTATTTTCCGTAAGGAATGGCTCAATTTTGTATTCTAGAAAACCACAAAAACCTAAATTTTCAAAAATTTTCAAAATTTTCACAAAATTAATTGAGGCACTGTTACTCCAAAAGTATAACAGCTATTAAAAATCGAAATACATAGTATTCCTCACACATAAACCTTTCTAAAAATACAAAATCACTTTTTCACGACCTGTATTTCAGAGGAATGGCCATTTATATTATTGAACCACAAAAAAATCCTAAAATTTCAAAATTTTGACAAAATTAAATATAGGACTGTTACTCCAAAAGTTAAACAGCTATTAAAAATCCGAAGTAACCATAGTATTCCCACACAAAAACCTTTCTAAAATATAAAATACACTTTTCTACGACCTGATTTCAGGAGGAATGGCATTTATATGTTTGAACCACCAAAAAATCCTAAAATTTACAATAAATTTCAAAAATTTTCACAAAATATTAAACTTGAGGACTGTTACTCCAAGTATAACAGCTATTAAAAATCCGAAGATACCATAATGTTTATTCCCTCACACAAAAACCTTTCTTAAATTCTATAAAAAATCACTTTTCTTTACGACCTGTATAATATTCAGGAGGAATTGCCCCATTTTATATGTTTAACCACATAAATTCCTAAAAATTCTCCAAAAAATTTTCATAAATTTTTTCAACAAATAAACTGAGTGACTGTTACTCCAAAAAGTTAGAACAGCTATTCAAAAAAATCCTGAAATAACCAGTAGTGTTACCTCACACAAAACCTTTCTAAAATATAAAAATTTCACTTTTTTACTACCTGTATTCAGGGAGGAATTTGCCATTTATATGTCTTGAACCACACATCATACCTAACAATTTCCAAATCTTGCAAAAAATTAAATGAGGAACTGTGTAACGCACAAAAGTTATAACAGCTATAAAAGTCACGAAGAATACGATAGTATCCTACATCAAAAATCCTTTGCGAAACAAATATAAAATCACACTTTTCTACGAACTGAGATACTTACAGTAAGCGAAAATGGGCCATTATATAGAGCTCCAAATTGAACCAACATAAAATATCTACATAAGTTCAAAAAATTTATCAAAATTTGCACAAAATTAAATTGAGGACTTTAACTCCAAAAGTATAACAGCTAAATAAAAATCGAAGATACCATAGTTCCTCACACAAAAACCTTCTAAAATATAAAATCACTTTTCTACGATCTGATTTTCAGCAAGAAATGGCCCATTTATATGTATTGAACCAAAAAAAATACCTTAAAGAAATTTCAAAAGTTGACAAATTAAATGAGGACTGTTACGCCTAAAAGACTTATAATAATAAAAATCCGAAGAAACCCAGGTATTCCTCACACAAAAACCAATCTTTCAATAAATATAAAGATCACTTTTTCTACCGACCTGTATTTGCAGGATGGATATGGTGCCATTTTATTATGTTGAACCACAAATCCTAAAATTTCAAAAATTTCAAAAAAATTTTCACAAAATTAAATTGAGGACTGTTACTCCAAAAGAATAACAGCTATTAAAAAACCGAAGATACCATATTATTCCTCACACACCCAATAACTTATCTAAATAACATAAAAAATAAGTTCTTTTGAAATAAATTAATAATACAAAAATCATCTTATCTACCTGACACTGTTATTTCAGGAAGAAATTGCAATGGTTACAACGATAAACATGCACGCAGATCTGATGATAACGCAACGTTAAATTTTCCACAAAATTTTCAACAAATGTTTTACTCAATAACAGTTAAATATTAGGAATCTCCCACGTAAATAAAGAGAGAGCGCCTACCGTATTACAGCCATTAAAAATCGTAACAGATACCAAGTATTCCTCTCACACAAAAAACCTTTCCTATACGAGATCATAAAAATCAACATTTCCCACTGACTGTATATTTCAGGGATAGCGTAATTATCATCACCATTTGCAATATGTTACACACACAAAAGTAATTCACTCCTAAAATGATATCAAATAATTTTCACTCAAAATTAAATGAGGGACGTTTACGACCAACGATGATAACAAGGACTTATTTAAAAAATCGGATAGATACTCTTGAGGTATTTCCTCACTACCAAAAACCATTTTTCACACATAAACTTATAAAATTCAACTAAGTTTCTCTACTGACCTGCTATTAATTTACCATGAAGAAATTCCAAATTTAATGTTCTTGAACCACGTGAAAACAATCCTACAATATTTCAAAAAAATTGTCACAATAAAAATACTTAAATGTGCCGAACTATATCACTGCCAATACGAACTAAGAATAACAGCTATTTTAAAATAATCCGAAATGGATCTCATCGTATTCCTCACACAAAACCTTCATAGAAAATATAACAGCAATATCAACACTTCCTTCTACGAACCGCATACCTGTTCATATTCATGTGAGGATGATGAATGACATCCTGTCTTATATGTACTTGCGAACTCATTCAAAATCTCCTTAAAATTTCCAATTAAAGTTCAAAAATTATATTTCATCCAAATTCTAAATGCTTAGGAACTGTTACTCCTAACAAGAAGTAATAACAGTATTTAAAAATCCGAAATACATAGGTATTCCATCGACATCAAAAAAACCTTCTTAAAATAATATAAAAAATCACTTTCTACGACCTGTATTTCAGAGGAATGGCCATTTATATGTTGAACCACAAAAAACCTAACAATTATCAACAAAATTACCTACTTGTTTAATGCTCAAAATTAATACTGACGACCCGTACTCACCCAATATGTAGAACATGCTATTAAAAATCTGAACCCAAGCAATACTCCATAGTGTTCGCTCTAACACAATAAACCGCTTCCACAAAGTATAGATAAAATCACTATATTTTACCGACCTGTCATTTCAGGAGGAATGGCCCATTTAATGTTTAACCCACAAAAATCCAAGTTATAAAAATCTTTCAAAATTTATAGAACAAAAAAATTTACCACATCTGTATGACTTATACATACCCAAAAAGCTTTATAACAGCCTATTAAGATAGGTCACAGAAAATCTATTACACAATTAGTATTTCCGTCAATACAACAAACCACTTCTAAAAATTATAAAAATCCAACTCTCTACGATCCTGAGTATCTCAGTGTGAAGAGAATTAGTGATGCCATCTTATATATCGTCTACTGAAACATCAAAAAATTCCAGTATAAATTTTTCCAAAAATCTTATAAGATTCATCTAATACATAAATTGAGGACTGTTACTCCCAAAAGTTATACAGCTAAATATAAATCCGAAAATATCATCAGTACACTCTCCACACAAAAAACCTTTCTTAGAAACTACTAATAAAGTACACTTTTTCATTGACCTCCAGATGTGTATAAATCTTCAATATGAGCGAGAAAATGAGGCCATTTTAATTATGTTCTTAACTAAATAGAACAATATCACTACAATCTATCAAAATTTTGACAAAATTTAATATTGAGGACCTCGTTACGCCTAAAAGAGCACACAGCTATAAATAAAAAAACTTCTCGAACCATTAAATAGCTCAATCAGTATTCCACTACACAAACCTTTCTAATAAATAAAAGATCACTTATTCTACGACCTCAGTATTTCAGGAGGAATGCCATTTATATGTTTGAACCACAAAATCTGAAAAATTTCAAAAATTTGCAAAAGTTTCACAAAATTAAATTGAGGACTGTTTTACTTCCAAATGCTAACTATAACAGCTATTTCAAAATAATCCAAACTTACATAGAATTACCTCACACAGTAAACCTTGTCTAAAAATACCAATTACAATTCACTTATTCGTTATACGACCATGCATTATCAGGAGGAGATATATCACAATTATTCATTATGCGTATTGAACCACAAAAACCTGAAAGTTTCAAAAATTTCAATAATCTTTATGAAAAATTAAATTGAGGACTGTTACTCCAATAGTATAACACAGCTATTAAAAATCCCAAGATACCATAGTATTCCTCCCACAAAAACCTTTGTTTCTAAAATATAAAAATCACTTTTCATACGACCTGTATTTCAGGAGAATTAGCCATTTATATGTTTGAACCCAAAAAATCCGTAAAAATTTCAAAATTTTTGACAAATTAAATTGAGGACTGTTACGTTAAAAGATATCAAAAATAATCTATTTTAAAAATCCGAAGAGATACCATAGTACTTCCTCACACAAAAAACCTGTTCGTATAAAAATATAAAAATCCACTTTTTCTACTCGACTGTGTGATATTTTCAGGAGGGAAATAGTCTACAATTTACATGTTTAAAACACAAAAACTGTTCCTAAGCTATATATTCAATAAAAACATTGCCAAATTTTGACAAAATTACATTTCGATGAACCTGTTAACTCAAAGCTATATAACCCAACCTAATGAATAAATCAATTGGAGTACCATAGTATTCCTCACACTCAAAAAAGCCTTTCTAAAAATTATAAAAAATCACTTGCAATACAATTTTATATGAGTATTAACAGGAATGTGCTCATTGTGATTTAAGAAATTTGACACTAAAAATCCTAAAATTTCAAAATTATTCGGACAAAAATAAAGATATCAAATTGAGGAACTTGTTTTAACGAGTCTATGGAAACGTATAACTTATTATGATAAATAACCGAGAGGATACCATTCTGCAATTCCACTGACACCAAAAAGCTTTTTTTCTAAAAATAGTAATACCAATCACGTCTTACTATCCATGCACAAAACTTATCATATGCCACGGTATCCAGCTTAGGAAATGTCACATACATTTATATTTTTGAACTAGCAAATCATACTCTGAGTAAGATTTCAAAACTTTGAGAGAATACAAGAATTTATGGTATTGAGGACTGTTACGTCAAATGTTCTAACAATATTCACTATATAAACAGTCCATATACAAATCCTCTCGCACGAAGATACCATAGTCTTCAACACTCACACAATCAAAACCTTATTCTAAAATAAATATAAAAATCACCTATCTAGGACACCTGTATCTCAGGAGGAATGGCCATTATATTGTTTTTTTGAAACACTCTGCAAAAATCCATAATCTCAAACTAATATTTTCCAAATTTTTCACCATTACATCGTAACTTATTAGTGACTGTTTACTCCAAAGTATAGTGCTTAGCCTATTAAAAAATCCAAATACCATAGTATTCCTCACCACAAAAGCTTTTCTTAAAATGTATTAAAATATAAGAGTCACGTTTCTCTACTCGACCTGTATTTGCAGTGCGTAGGCATATGGCCATTTAATGTTTAACCACAAATATCCCTAAAAATTACAAAAAATTTTCTCAAAATTTTCCAACAAATTTAAAATCTCTCGGACTTTACTCCAAAGAGATATGAACCATAGCTCTTATTTAAACCATCCTGAAGATAAAGACTTAACCAATATATTTGTATCACTCTAGCCATACCAATAAAAATCTGTGCTAAAAAAATAAAAATTCACTTGTGTTTCGCAATCTTACTTTTTCAGAGCAGCAAGGATATATATATAGTACATTTAACCACACAACTCAACAAAAAAATTCTAACTATATACTCGTTATATTAAAAAATCTATTTGCAATTGATACATTTTTAAATGAGGATTTGTATACGCAAAAAAGGATATTCTCTTATATTTTTCAATTAAGTCACTCAAGCCGGTAGAAATATGCTCTCCATGCATGTATCTTTCTCCCTCCTCACCTCAAAATTCCGTTTGTTCTAAAAATATAAAAATCACTTTTTCTTATACGTAATGTAATTCAGCATGAATTCCCTATAAATTAAGATAACACAAAATTCATATGAAATTTTTTCTAAAAATTGAGATGATCGATCCACTTTCAATAGTTTAAAATTATCTCCCTTTGGTTTCCATGCTATATTAGGTTTAAGTATACTTTTTAAATTTGTTTTTTTTATTTCAGTTTTTAATAAACGGAACATTCTATTTTACAGTGCCAGGTTTCTCCAATTCTTCAGTCGTTTTTCGCAGTATAAATTATCCTTTCTTCGCAGTTTAAATGATCCTGATGGGGAACTCGTAATATCTGCCAAGACACTGAAAGCTCATCTATCATAAGAGTGGCATTTGCATTCAAATGTAGCTTTATGAATCTCATTTTATGAAAAAGTACGCTTAAGCAACTTCGCTGTGATAGAAGTTTATTACTCGTAATTTCGTGCGCCGTTTCACCAACAAGAAAAACTTATCAACTTGACATTTTTTACAACTTAGAACAAACGTCTGTTAATAGGATGGTAACTGAAAACAAATATAATTAATAACGACACTAAAATATAATATAAATGATATGAAATATAGAATTGCAACTTGCTACTTCAAGATTTCAAATACAATAACTAAAATATATTTTGATGTGTTTTCACAGAACAACGACGAGTGGCACGCCACCAACTTTCAACCAATTCTCTGATTGGTTGAAGGCCTCTCACTCCTCTTTACAGATAACATAATATCTGTTGCTATTTATTAAAATAATTTATTATAGCAATTACATATTGATAATTAATGTCACTAATCATTATCTCTTATAAGAAGCATCAAAAGAAAAGCACAAGTTGATGGACAAACAATTCTTTGTTATAAATAGCTATACGTCTCCATATCTACAGAATATTAATTTTAATTTCATAACTCTAAAAGTAATTATTTTGCGATAATGATGAAGTGGCAGATTTACAGAACATAACAATGGGTAAACTTTTTGATCTTAGTGCGCGTCCGCTAATCATGACTCAATCGACTTGAAATTTCAAGTCTAACTTTCTTTCATGTACTGTTGAAATAACAAATAGTACTTATTTTGCTATTCCAAAAATTACTTTTTAACCATACAAATAAGGAACACCTTGATATATATATATATATATATATATATATATATATATATATATATATAATATATATATATATAGATGTGTATATATAATATATATAAACAAAAAATATATATATATATATATATATATATATATATATATATATATATATATATATATATATATATATATATATATATATATATATATATATATATATATATATAATCTATATATGTATTGTTTTATTATATATATATTATATATATATAGTAATATATATATATAATATTATATATATAATAATTATTATATATTATATATATATTATATATATTATATATATATATATATATATATATATATATATTATTATATATATATATATATATATATATATTTAAATATATAAGAAAAAATATATTAATAATAAATAATTAAATTGATGATTTTGAAAAATTGAAATTAATAAATTGAGGGGGGAACGAGGGGGCCGCATGTTTAATTCACGCGGCCCCCCACTCTAGGGTCACCATTGTAAAAAGGGGGGCGACCCCCCTTCTATAATAATCATGTACGCTATGGTTGTAACGGTTGTTCTTGTGCAACTGAAGTAAAGGACGCTAGGTGGCGTTCCTTCTCTGTAAGCTCGAAAAGCGGGCAAATTTTGAATGTATCGGGAGTCGAAAAGAGAGAGTGATCTTGAACAGGCGGGGGAGTCTTGGTACTCTCTCGCCTCTGGGCGTTATTTTGGCCCAAATATAATCGATCATACAACAAAAGCATAAATTTTATAATTCTGTGAATAAAACAATGATTTTGCTAGTATTTAATTATAAGACAAGATAAGGCATGACACGACTTGTGTCAAGATGCAAGAAGAAGGGGTTAAAAGAAAATTGTGAGTTATTAAATTGAAAGAATAATAAAGGAAGAAAAAATTATAACTTCCATTGTAAATTAAATAAAAAAGAAAAAAGCAACTTGTGAAGGATAAAATGAGGTATAGCACGACCTGTGCTAAGGTGTGGAGAATTATAGGAGTCAAAAGAAAATTGTTATTTACTAAATTGCTGTCAAAAGTATTCATATCTATTTCTATGCAATTAATTTTAAGTAATAAAAAATAAGAAGTGACAAACATCTTTATTTTCCCTTGTGCTAGTCTTAATCAACTAGTACAAAGTGGTTGACCCAAGAGTGACCGAATATTATTAAAACCCAATACCTTAATAAGTGAGTTAGATAATATGAAAATAAAAATTAAAAAAAAATGCTTAAAAAAGAAAAAAATCAGTCAAGCGATAACTGGCAATCAAGGAAGAAACCAACAGACACAAAATTTTCAGAGTGAAAGGAGACTCAGTCTTAAGCCTAACAAAAAACTTCACCTAGAAACCAGATGGGAGAGGGGAATCTTCCAAAAACACACAACTCTCACCCCCAACTTGACTGCAGCAAGCAAACAGAGGAGAACCGATACCCAAACACAAGAAATTTCTTCCGTCGTCAAAATTACGTCTTTGCTCTTACGGAGGAACATTGGATAGCAAAAAAGAAGAAAACAACAAAATTTTAAAAAAAATAATATGTACAGAAAAATTCCCGATTTCGCTAGGAAATTTCCTTCGGTTTGAAAGAATATTGACAAATAAAATGGGGAATTAATAACTAATAATAATAATAATAATAATATAATAATAATAATAATAATAATAATATAATAAATCCATAATATTAATAATAGTTAATAATAATTATTATGTCAATTAATACTATTAAAATGTAAATCTGTATTTTAATCGT
Organism: Trachelipus rathkii; assembly: GCA_015478945.1. Taxonomy (NCBI): domain Eukaryota; kingdom Metazoa; phylum Arthropoda; class Malacostraca; order Isopoda; family Trachelipodidae; genus Trachelipus; species Trachelipus rathkii. The sequence continues at coordinate 14,735 of JABUQX010128635.1, forward strand.
AAATGAATTCCAAAATAATGAAGCTAAAAATATTATTAAAGGCTATGGGCAAATTTGTAGAAACTGTACTGGGACTACCGAGGTACCTAACCAAACCGAACCTAACCTTAAAACTACAGTTGAAATTTTAAATAAAAATTATTATCGGGATTGAATGTATCCCGCCAAAAGGGCGATGACAAAAAAAAAATAATGATAAATGGTATTAAAAAAAAAATAATAATACTAATTTTTCTTGCTCGGGTATTTTATTTAAATGAAGGTTGTTAAATTAGGAGAGAGAGGAAATCATTTGTTTCTTATTCGAACAAACAATGCAAATTGCTGAAATGTAAAAGAATTGTATTAAAAACACCCATAAATGTGGACTTTCAAAAAAAAAAAAAGAAAGTTGGAAACAAATTAAAATGAGAATTAATTTTAAATTAATTAACATGAGAATACAATTAGGTCAATTGGTGGTTGCTGTAATTATAAAAATAAAAAATAATAATCATAATAATAATAATAATTTTGAGTAAAATTATCATGGTGAAATATAAGGGTTAAAAAAAAAAATTTGAGATGTTGAAATGAAAAATTGAGAGGAGATGGGGCCGCATGATTTAATTCAAGCGCCACCCACTCCGAAATCACCATTGTGAAGAGGGGGTACGCCCCCCCTTTCTATAATATCATGTTAATGCTATGGTGGTAACGTTGGTT
>JABUQX010128637.1:0-28072 GCA_015478945.1 Trachelipus rathkii
TTTTCTCTCTCTGGACATATTTTCTCTAACTTCTCTTTCCTCATTAATGTTATAGAACATATCCGGAAACGATTAAATTTATTTATATAATTATATTAAATTTTATTATATTATTATATTAATTAAAATATATATATGGTATTTATATTTAATTTATAATAATCCACGTTTGGTACTTTTTTATATTATCGATATATTATCGGATTTTATAGATAATATGAAATTAGAGAAAGTATATATATATATTATTATATATATATAATATTACATATATATTATAAAATGATAAATAATGAGTTTAAATGATAATTCATTATATTTATTATTAATATCATTAAATGTTTATATTATTAATAAATTAATATATGTATTATTAATTTTATGAATGTCTAATACTGAAATATTTGTACATTAAAAGAATCGATAAATATCGAAACATTAATAAAATCTTGAAGAATTAAAATAATTATAAATAATCTCTTATATGTATTATATATAGTATGTTTAAATTGGAAATAATTATGAAATGTTTAAGGTCTGAAGCTATTCTATCAATTTCTAAAAACCATAATTCGTTTATTAATTCAAGCTTATATTTTCATTATATAATTCTCTTTTAGAAATTGAGATATATATTATTATTATCAATATATTATATAATAAAATATATATATAATATATATAAAAAATAATACTATAATGGTTATTGTTATGATGTATAGTATTAGTAATATACATTATTAAGATAATATATTATGATAATTTAGTATATATATATTACAGTAGTCACCACCACTCAATTGGACTGAGTCATATAAAATAAATTATATATTAGTAATAAGTTAGTCCCTCGGAGAAAAATATTTATTATAAGATAGAATACTGAATAAAATTACAATATTTTTCATATTTTCATTTAATAATTAAAAATATGTTAAATTATTTTTAATTATAACACATCTCTGAAAAGCTTTTATGTTTACTAACTTCAGGCTAATGTTAATTTAATGAATAGTTCATTTGGCGAAGATTAAATTATGAGGGGCATGGAGTATTTTGAAAAAACTCGAATTCGACATTATTTTGGTTGTGTTCTTTCTTAGAACTTTTAAGGTGAAGAGGAAGCTCTTGTCAGGAGCTGTAAAGAATATAGTTACATTGTATGCCCCATGGCCAGCTTTGAATGAATAACAAATATTCCTTTACAATATTTTCAAGAAAACTCAGACTAATATTCCTTTATGACATATAAGCTGTATTGTATCATATGATAATAGTTGTATTATTTGATAATATAATATATATTATATATTAGTAACATAATATTTTATGATAATATATATAACTTTTTATTATTATATAAATACATATATATATATATGTTATATTATATATTAATAATAAGATTTATTTTTATTATATATTTTATTATATTATATTATTAATATAAACTTTATGTTAGTTTAATAGGTCGCAATAGTATGAATTTGGAAATAATATAAATGTATGGTTCTCACACGGAGAATTTTTCAATTTATATAAAGGTATATTATTTAGTATTTTAATAAAATTTACGTGCGTGAGTTATTCAGATAAAAATTAAAATTATTATACTTGCCTCTTATTTGAACTCCTCATTCAGTTTGTTATTTTCAAAGTTTAAAATAATTTAAATTATATTAACAATTATCTATTAATTATTATACGTATTATGAAAATGTATTATAACAAATTCCTTAGCATTATTATTTGATGTCCTTATTATTTCCTATTAATGTTCAGGTTGTCTTTGTGAGTGTGTTATTCTTTATGCTAATCGAATGCGACAGATGACTTTACTCTCACTGCTGGAATAACTCTTGATTAAGAAAACGTCGTATCTGAATTAAACGTCGATCAAATACTCGCGAAATGAATTTTGCGAGGTTCAAGCGATTATTATTATTAATATGTAATATTACGAAACTGCGAGCAGTAATTGAATTTAGCTATTCTATATATTAATGTAATCATCGAATATCGAAGAATAATCTAATAATTCGACACTTTATAATAATAATTACAAAATGTGCGAACTTGAGCAAATTGATTCTAACAAGGTTTGTTGCCTTTAAAAAAAAAAAAAAAAACATATCCATATAAAAAAAAAATAAAAATAAACCTGCTTCCAAGTAAATTATAAAAATGTTAATTCTTTTATTATTTTCCTTTATCTTGAAAATATCGTGTAACTCCAATTGTGAATACAAAAGGATTATTCAAAATTATTATTTATCAAAAAAAGGTGGTTTCCTTTCAATAAAATTAGGAAGAGTTATTGAGTGTGGCAAAAAATATGATGGTGGGATTGATACTATATTCGTAACTTGATTATATTTATTATTTTATTATTATCGAGGTGTCGAGATTTAACCAACGGAACGGAGAAGATCGATCGACGAAGGGTGCCAATAATTTAACGGTGACAAAAAAAGTCAAAGGTCAATATGAATAAATAATATATATACCGTTGATTGGTTCAAAATGACCGACTTAAGTCAGTCAAAAGGTGTGAAAGACGGGGACCAGTATGAAAGGGTTAGGTGTAAGTCTGATCAGAAAAGTAATATTACCTTATGTCAACCAGTTCAAAAAACAAGTCCTAGAGGCATAATTAAGGATATCCTAATCTATCTTGAGTCCTATAATGTAAGAAACTCATTTGAATATGCTCATTAAATATATAGAAAATATTTTATAATAGATATAATTAAATATATTAAAGTTCAAAAAAAAATAAAATAAGCTTAACTCACATTAAGCAAATTTGTTTGCAAATTAGATTGAAAAGTAGACACTGGTATTATATTGACACCTAAGATTCTATAGCCCAATCAGCTTCCTTACTGGTAAAATAACCTGTTAGAGAAATATTTGCAATATTGACCGTGTATAATTAATATAAGACTAATGTTATCCGTGGAAGATAAACAGTTTTTTTGTTATTGCTAATAGATGTTAGGGAATTTTAATCAACTTATATCATGATACTGTCTTGCTTTGGATTACTGTGTAATTTATTATTGACGGTTAAAATATAATCGTGGAGCAGTTTTGTTGTTGCAAAAAGATGATTGGAAACAACTAGTTTACGAAGTCACCGATATTTTCGCTTCCCGTCTCATATAACTCGTGGTCTTTTATCATGGAACGACTTGTTGTGGAATATGTACGCTGATGGTGCATACCATTAATTAAGAACAGTGAAAAGTGGTATATATGGATTTACTGCGCGAGCTTTAGAGGAAAATGTATCATTGGATAATAACTCAGCTGCATTGACGTAAATATAGTTGCGTGTGAGGTTGTCAGTTTTTGTATTAGATTTGCGGATAATTAAAGTAGTTGGAAACAAAACTTGTACCGGAGCGCGTATATTTCGCATTCCGCCCGTCTCAAATAACCATGGGTCTATTTCATGGAACGACTGGTTGTAAGGATATATTGCTAATCTCGTATGGTGCACTATCAATGACAGAAATGTAAATAAGGATTATACCCTGCTTCGATGCTTTAAGAGGAAAATGTTAGTAATTCATTGATAATAACTCACGTGCTTTTCTCGTGGTGCAGTCAGAAGCAAGAACTAGTAGAAAAAAATTGTGATGAGAGGCTGTTCGCTGAAAGTTATAATCAGGTGGTGAAAACGATTGCATATTTACATAATCGCTGAACCTTAAAGTGTAGACCTCTCTTTGAAAAAATAGTGGTAACATCCGTGAACAGCGAAACCACAGAAGAGCGTATAACGATTGTGATCTTCGATCGCGCTCAGTAGTACTAAACCGCCTTTCTCAACACTGCAAAGAGGAATAGTCTTTTTTGAAGACACAAAGGTGTCTCATTTTCTTCTAGATGCCTGAATAAAATGATGAAAATATGGAGTAGTGTTTAAACTAGCTGTCAAATATCTGTTAGTCCTATTTATTAGAGACAAACTAAAATGAAATAAATTACTTTCAGAGGGAGATAATACTACATTAAAGCTTCGACACGACAGGGTGGAAATTAATTTAGGCATATAAGGAGTAGTCTTCTTCACAAAACTAAAAATAGTGTTAGTTGATTTTTTCGATTTTCCATCCTTTCATACTTTTTACCACATCATTTTGCCAGCGCAAAAGCTAAAAAAATACCTCACTTCTTGATTATTACTTTTATCTCTAAAATTGCCAAGATGGCAGTAGCAATTAAGATACTTTCCTTCTCTGGCCTCCAAGAATATTGATTGGATTCTTTCCCCATATGAAACGGCAGATATTGAGAAAAAAACTAGATTATGTCCAACAGCTACTGAAAGAGATGAATTTAATGATCTCTGTCTGATTCTTTACTGAAAATTAAACTTGAGAAAACTGACTTATCAGTGGCTGCTTTTTGGATTATAATAAAAAAGTAATATTCAAACCTAATAATTTCAGTGGCCACTGTTAAACATACATATAAATAACAGTAAATTGATTGTTTTTATATTGTTTGAGAAAACAAGAAACTACTTGTACAATAACAAGAATATATTTAAGTCCACCCAGAAGAGGACTTAGTTTAATAGTGAAAAAACGGAGGTCTATTTTTGAAGAAGTCCAAATAAAATTCACCAGGTCAACCTAGAAGAGGACCTGGTTTACCAAATAATCAGACAAAAGGACAACTTAGTTTCCTTTTTGGAAACTCTATCAATAAAGGTGAGAAAAATTATAAAATTGAGTTTGGTTCTGCCAAATTACAGTTTTGTTTCCCCTTCATGAAGGGCTATGATCAATATTATTATATTATTATTATTATTATTATTATTATTACTTATTATTATGATTATTAGGTAAAGTAGTAGTAATTAAATATTATTATTATTGATTATTCATTAATTAATTTATTATTTATTTAATTATTATTATTATTATTATTATTATTATTAATTATTATTATTATTATTATATATTATTATTATTATTATTATTATTATTATTATCATTGTAACAAGTGTGCCTCAAAATTTCCACAGCCTTAAAAAGGGTGCCGTGAATTGCAAAAGGTTGGGAATCAGCCGCCACTGATATACGGTATATATATATATATAATATATATATATATATATATATATATATATATATTATATATAATATATATTATATATATATATATATATGACATATATATGATGTATATAGTATATATTAGTATTATATATATGTATATATATATATATATTAGTATAAATGAAAAAGATGTAGATGAGAATGAAAATAAGGAATTTAAGAGATGAGAGAGGAGAGAGAGAGAGAGGAGAGAGAGAGAGGGAGAGAGAGAGAGAGAGAGAGAGAGAGGAGAGAGAGATGAGAGAGAGAGAGAGAGAGAGCCGGAAAAGAATGCATTTAGTTGATCATTACTTAAACGCTCGCTGGAATCAACGTTAGTGTATAAAAGCACGCAAATAAAAAGTAGAAAAAGAGATAGAGAAATTATATAAAGTACATATCAGTCCAAGAAAAATCAATACCTATTTTTTTTTCTTGTAAACTACGATAGCATATATATATATAATATATTAGTATATATATATATATATATTATATTATATATAATATAGTAATATATATACTATTATATATATATATAATAGTATATATATTAATATATATGTATATATATATACCTATATATATATATTGATTCTAGATAAAATACAATATATTATACTTTTCAGATAAGTTATAGTTATATATTATATAACTTTATTCATAAATGATATGTATTTTGAGAAGTAGTTTACATTCGTTTAGAGGTGTCTATTGATGCTTAATATATATATACTAGTATAAATAAATTATATATATATATATATATATACTATTATATATATATAATACGTTATATAATATATATATATATATATATATATATTATATATATATAACTTATATATATATAGTATATATATATATTTCTATATATATATATCAGTATATATAATGTTGTGGAAGAGAGGTTCATTTTAGATGGTTATTTTGATTTAACCAATTGAAAATTTTAACAAAAATACCAAGAAAATTAAGCCAAGAAGAAGGTCTGAAATGTGTTTGTCTTCCTAAGAATGTTTTCTAAATGTATTTTTAGTTTTTACTCTTTTCCAGTTAGGAACCGTGATAAAGATCAATATCTGTGCTCCAAGGTCAATTCTAGCATCAATTAATTTCAGTCCTTTAGGACGCCTTTCATTATGAAAAGAGCTTGATGAAGGGTGAAATCATGGCAGCATAGACGTGGATATATGATGAACTGAACACCATTGTTAATAAAAAATTTAACGATAAATAACGCTGTTGCCCTCGTCTGACCAATTAGCAGTTACAGAAACTACCGAGGAAAAGTTATAGAGAGGTTAGAAAGAGAGAGAGAGAGAAGAGAGAGAGAGAGAGAGAGAGTAGAGAGAGAGAGAGAGTAGAGAGAGAGAGAGAGAGAGAGAAGAGAAGAGAGAGAGATTGAGAAGAGAGAAGAGAGAAGAGAGAGATGAATGAGAGAGTAGAGAGAAAGAAAAAGAGAGAGAGAGAGAGAGAGAGAGAGAGAGAAGATGGAGAGAGAGAAGAGGAGAGAGAGAAGGGTATAAGTATGATACCGCAGGAAAATTTTAGAAATGAAAGCTTAGTGCCAGAAGCATATCGAATTCGTTTGCTATGTCCAGTTGCCAACAAAAAATGATTCCACGAGAAATGTCGAAGCTCGCAGAGGGGTCAAGAAGTTTGGAGAGTAAGGAAATCATCAAGCGATGTTCTTCTTTACGGAACCTTCCTCCTAACACTGGGAATCTGAAACTAATTAGAAGATTAATGATTGTTTTCAAAATCTTTCAGGCAATAGGGCGATTAGTTTAGAAGATTGTAAAGCATTTTCCCTTAATTCTCGGAACAGGTAGAAAAACTTGAAGAGAATAAAATAGTATTAAGGAAATTAATGGTTGATCATTTTTATAATACATAGAATGTGAACTGGTATAAATACTTGTAGGTCTTGGTGGGGTAATAATGCACTTTGATGATTTTGTGGTATACCAAAGGATTTTTTGCTCTTTAATTATTAAAAGAAGATCAAGGAGGCATAACTTGTGGGTCTTGTTGTATAAAAATTGCAACTCCTTCAAGAAGTACCACTTAACTTGAAAGACAGTCTCTGTTTTGGTACCAAGAAAATAAATATGTAAGAGAGATATCCTAACTTCATGACCTAATTTAATGAGTGAAAAGGATGAACACTCAGGGGAGATGAGTAAGTGCTCCAGCTCAACTAGACACTAAATAAATCATTCACATGCCCAATGGATCATTTCGCAGTTTGGACTAAGGATTTTTAACTGAGCAATCTATCACACTCAATAATCAACTACCATTACTATAAAACACACAACATCACATAAATATATATAATATAATAATTATAATATATATATTATAAATTATATAATTATAGTATATTAAATATAAATATTATGAATATAAATTATATATAATTAATAATAATTTAAATATTAAATTATATTATATTTAATTAAATTATATATTAATATATAAATTAAATATTAAATAAAACACAATTTAAAATATTTGATTAAATTATTATTAGATATAAATAGAGCATAAATTATATAGGGTCTTATATACTTATATATTATATATATATATATATATTATTATTTGAAATACCATAAAAATTTGAAATTGGCTAACAGCTACCACATCATTGATTGCTTCTCTCTATTCCCCATTTTTCTCTCAATTCTTTTAATTTCCGCAAAACTTACACCAACCCCCGGGGCACCCTTGGTGGGTGACTCGCAAGGGAAGAAAACAATCGAACCCTAATTACTGTCGATTATTGATTTACAATCAAATTAATGGGAAAAGGAAGATATTTTTGGCACTTTTCTATTTATAACCTCATTTTTTTTTAATTTTAATGTTTGTTATTTGATTTTAAATATATTGTTTACTTAATTGAATTACTTTATTTCAACTAATTGTCCATTATAATTATTTATAATATTTCTCATTATTTTATTTATTATTAATTTTTTTATTTTATAATAGTTTTTATTTTTAGCATATAGCTCTCATGATAGAGTAAAATAGATAATTTATTCAAATAGAAAATTATAAATGGCAATGTTGGAATAAAATTTAAATAAGATTTAAAGTAATATAAATTAATAATAATAAAATAAAATAAAATATATAAATAAATATATATTTTAGTTTAGAAAATTATGCAGTTTAAAAATATTATGACAACATTATATAAATTAATATAATAATTATAATAATAATAAATATATATATATAATAATTAAATTAAATTATAAATTAAATATAATTATAAATAATATAATAATTATAAATTATTATAATTAATTATATAAATATATAAATTAATATATTAAAAATAAGTTAAAATTTAACAAATAAGAAAGTCTACAGTATTACCAATAAATATTATATATTAATAATAATATAAATTAAATATATATATAATAATAATATAAATAATAAAATAATAATATAAATAATTAATAATTAATTTAATAATTGCAATTATACATATATAAATAATAAAACTCATTCATTTGTTTAAAACCTATTAAGTAATAAATGTGAAATAAAAATTTGTTTTCATGAAATTAATTAATTTTATTTATATTTTGCACAATTTTTGATAATTATTAATGTATTATTTATTTATATATATAATATTTTTAAATCACATTAACTTACATTAATACGTACATAAATAAGGAGAAATAATATGTCCTTAAAATTATAAATATGAATATATATATAAATAATAAATTTTATTAAATCCCACAACATATTTGTGAATTCCTCATAGTTATTGATAAAATAATAACTATTATATAATACATCATTAATAAAGTATAGGAGATGATTTGGAGTCTGGGACTAATAACATTATAAACAAACAATACTCATTCTGTCCTATCAATGAGAGTGAAAATAAATAAGCTTACTACTATTACCATATTGTGGTCCTCAGAGGTTTGGGGAACCCGTCAAAAACTCCTATTAGCATTAAAATTATATTTTTGCTCTTCATCCATTTATTTTAAACTAAAATATAATATTCATTATTTTAATTTAATATATCTTTCTTTTTGTATTATATTAAATAAGCAAAACGACTACGTTAAAAATATGGGGGCGGATTGAGGATTTATCATAATGATGGTTTTAACGATCGTAATTGAGAATGTATACTAGAAATGGTACGGCTTCCCTGCCAATTAACACTTTAGTAATTTTTGAAATCACACAGTATGTTTTCGCCGGCAAATCCTCCACGGTTTGAATAGTCGTTTTTCATTCCAAACTTGGGCCTATATCAGTCTATGTATGAATCCGTGCGGCCCCCCACTATTTTTTATGATTCAAGGCAATTAAGAAGCGAAGATTTATCGTATAATACATTTCTATAAAGAACATAAAAAGAATTATTAAATTAAATAAAAAAAAAAGAATAGATTAATCCGCTTCAACTGAAAGTTTAATAGTATAGATGGATTGACTAGGCTACACAAGACCTTTTGGAAGCGATTTACGCATATATAATATATATATAAACTTATTATAAATAATATATTATAATAATAAAAAAATATAATATAAATTGTTAATTTATTATTAATTATTTTATATAATATATATATACTATATAATTATATTATTAATTATTATATTATATATTAATAATTTATATTATATTAAATTATAATGTATATTTATATATAATAATTTTATTATATATAAATTATTATTATATAATATTTTATTATTATTTTTATTAATATTTTATTATATTTATATTATTATTTTTATAATTTAATTTATAATTTATATATATATATATTTATATTAATATATTATATATTTATATAATATTTATTTTATTTATAATTTATTTATATTATTATAATTTATATATGATTATTTATTATAATTTATTTTTATAACTATAGTGTTCTATGTTTTTATTCTTGTTTAACCGATGTATTTATTTTATTTTATATATAAGAATTATTATATAATATTAAATATTATATAATTATTATATTATATATATTATATATAATTATTAATATATTATATTAATAATATTTAATATACTGCATTAGTATATTTGGATTGATAAATATAATTATTTATATTTATTAAATATTATATTATGATATTATTTTTTATACTTAATATTTATTTAGATTTAATATATTATATTTTAATTTTATAATAATTATTATTTTATTAATTTTATCTATATAATCCAGCTCAATTTTGTAAAAATTATTCTTTCCATTTAACATTTATTTTTTATTTTAATTTTTTATTATTATTATTTTATTATTATTTTTTACTTATTATATTTTTATATTATTATATTAATTTAATTGATCAATAGAATTTTTTATTTTAATTACAAATATTAAGTAACTAATTAACCAAATTTCATAGCTATATATATATTTGAAATTCAATATATATTATATGGAAACAATATTCAAAAAATTGTATAAAAAATTAAATATAGATAATATAATAAAAACTTGGAAGAGATTTCTTCATCATGAGGCCAGTGACTAGGCATAGCAACGACCGGCACTTCATCCTTTTTGCTATTGAATTAACCTCAAGACTAGCCTCTGGTTATCAGATGTACTGACAAGCAATACACTCTGGTTTGGACCAAAAGCACAAGAAAGGAAGAAAGAGTTTAAAGGCAAGATAGATATCAATCTAAGCTCGTTTCCATTCAACTAGCACAGAGTGTGTAGCGAGCCATTCTGGGAGTCATTACATTTTCAATAATACTCAGAATCTAGCCTTTTGGTTGGTGTCGGATGTAACTGACAAGCTCATCCTTCTGGTTTGGAAATCACAAGAAGGATAAATTCCACTCTAGATGATATCAGAGCTATTCCACTTAACAGGGTGATACATCCCTTCTTGCAATGTATAATGAATGATGTATAATATATGTAATGTATGGATATAATAACATGCATACAGATATATATATATATATATATATATATATATATATTATATATATATATATTATATATATATATATTATATAATATATATTTATATATGAAGAGAGAGAGAGAGAGAGGGAGAGAGAGAGAGGAGAGAGAGAGAGAGAGAGAGAGAAGAGATAGAGAGAGAGATAGAGGAGGTTAGAGAGAGAGAGAGAGTAGAGAGAGAGAGGAAGAGAGAGAAGAAGAAACACTGTAGCAAGAAATGAAGCAGAGAGAGAGAGAGAAATAATTTAAATTATAATTAAAGACCAGATGAAATGAAGATAGTTCCACAGGAAATGAGGACCGCATCGGAAGAAGAATGAGGAAGTAACCTCAAAACAACGAACCAAAATCAATGATGTATAATGTACCAAAATCTTGCCAGTACACTTCCTAACTCAATTTCATTAGACGTAGATGTGAGAGCACTACTATGTTCACCCACATTTTGATAGGACACGATGTTTTTGTGGTGGGATTGGATTGCTCCACAATAATGTTGGTGGGGTCATTGCCGATCCCGCTCACTATCCAGAGTTGTCCGTGGGTTCTATCCCTAAACGAGAAGAATAAACCATGGAAGGTCAAAATATAAAAAGAAAACAACGGACAACAATGAAACAACTTTAGAATTTTAGTTAAACAGAATTTCAAAATAACAATTCTGATTTACAGGCCAAGATTTTACCAAGATACTCAACCAATTTACTAGATCTAAAATTATACCATAAACTAATATATGACACTGATCCACTCCCGATATTTACTAAGCGATACCTTTCGCAAATAATGTAAGTTTAAATAATTTTCACGCGATATCCAGATATCTTCACAATATCCTTTAATTCTACAATGCAATAAAATAAATAACCTTTAAATCCTATAATGTAAATAAATTCACAGTACCAGTTATAATAATCCTAAAAAATATAACCGTAATCCTAAAAAAATGAATAACCTTTCAAATTGCTTCAGAATCTCAAAGAAACATTCATTTGGAGTAATAACATATATAACATATATTAAATTACAAATTATATTTTTTATCTCTTAATTATTTTCTATCTTTACTTCATATAATAGTCCGTTGGTGTGGGTTGTCCGAAGGGGGGAAACATTTAGTGTCTTCTAATTGGTTTTCTTTTTTTTCTTTATCTAATCTATTAAGTTCTCTCAATTTTTTCAATGTTTTCGAAACTTTTTTAAATTTCTTAATTAATTTCTATTTTTCACGTTTATAAATTAATAAGTATTTTAATATAAATTATTTATTGGGGGTGTGACAAAAAATAATTTCTTTTTATTTCTCAATTAATTTTTCATTTCTTTTAAAAATAAATTAATTAGTCTTTTTCCTATTGTTCATCTATTTTTTTAGACATAGTTTTATTAATCTACAAATATTTCAAAATTATTTTCCTATATACGGATAGTATTACATATACTATATACTACAATATCCATGGTCCTCCCCCCTGCGGAGCTGCGCAGATCAGCGGTCGAATGTCCAAGTCGAGCCGGCGGCCTTTTAAAGCCCTAACCCTCCAGTAATAGGCAGCAACACAACAAAAAAGGTGCCAGGAAAAAACAAAACTGGAGAAGAGAAAATAAAACATTCTACACATTCATGAAACTTATGTGCAAAAAATAAATATAATTAACTAAATAATAATATTAAAAATTAGTCAGGTAGGGGTAACATTTTGTAATTCATTATACTTCCTGAATGGATCTGATCTGATGTTGATTTGAGTAATGCCGCTAAAACGCCCAAGTCAATTCATATATGTAAAATGTATTTTATTTTGAATGTTAAATCTATGGTATATAATGAAAGACATTTTGCAATAACATAAATTGAAAAATAATGCAAAAGTAGCTAGCTATCCCAAGAGAATAAAGTCTTTGAAATTGACTGTCGAATTTATCTTATCCTTCTCCATAAAGGGATAATTTTAAAGGGTTTAGAAAGGCATAACAGTTTAAGTAACCAATTCTTTTTTTGGACGATGAGAGGTCAGGAAGAAGTAGAAGTTCTTCCCTCTGGCCTACCAAAAGGCAGCTCTGTCCTTCTCGCCTACCAAGAGTGCTCTTCAGTTCCTGCCTACAAAGAGGCAGCGCTCTCTCCTGCCTACAAAGACGCCCAGCTCCTGGCTTGATAACAAACCGAAGAGTAGTTTTGCTACTCGGCCATAAAGTTAAGTTCACGAGTAGTTTTGCTACTCATCACCAGAAATAATTTCGAGAGTAGTTTTGCTACTCTCCACCAGCAATAAGCAGAATACTCTTGCTATTCATCTTGGGGATAAGTTCATCAGTAGTGGGTACCACTCGTAAGAGAAGACCCAGCCTTTTGTTAAAGTCTTCAATACTCTACAAACCCAAGGCCATCCAACCCTATAAACTGAAGACTAGGGTTGGGAAAAAAAACGTTTTTTTTTTTCAAGAAAAAAAAATGTATTTTTCATGTTTTTTCGTTTTTTCAGTTTTTTAGCGTTTTTTTCATTAAATGTATTTTTAAAAATATAAAGAGGCTAATATAATATTTCATTTGAGTATTTTCATTTTTCAAATATGAGGATACTTGAAATTAAACAAATATTCCATTATGATTTATAAAATAGCAGAACTACCTTTCTCTTAAATTTTATCAATTGTTTTCGTTACAATTTACAGTAGGTTGTAGCCTGCAGACTGCTGTTTGTAGGCTTCTACTTACTAATTTTACTATGTATTTTACATTTGTATCATATAATCATATTTATAATTTACTTTTAAACATTAATGTATATTATATTTATATAGAATGAGTCTGAATGACAAAACTCAAGTGACTTAAGGGATGCAAATGAAATAATAAAAATATTGAAATTAAAATTATACCAAGATTGTAAATGAAGGAGGATGAGTGAATGACTAAATTAAATATTTGTCCCCACTCCCCAGACCCCAGTCACTACTGAGTACTGACTACTGTCAAGCTCATTATCACTGGGCTCATCAGCGTGATCAGCCACATTTAATTAATTTAATTTAATTTACCTTTTATTTCCTTAAAAAGTACAGTCACACGACTTTTTGCACATGGCATTTCTAAATTCTGATTAAATAATTATGATAAAAATATTACTGAAAGCTGAAACAGAGTAAGAAAACATTAATGAAGCCACAAACAAAATATTATGAATATCAAAATTCAGAATATATAATAAAAATATGGAAAACCCATAAAAATTTTGAACACAAACTCAGGGGCTTCCACCTTGTAGGAAATTGGAACCAAAAAATGTCCAAATTAGAGCATATTTGCTAAAATTTATATAATTGTTCAAACATGTAAATTCCACAACTTAATTGAAAAAATGAAAAAAACAAATTTTTACTTGTTTATTTCAGACTGTTTTTTTTTCCACGAAAAAAAAACGAGCTTGTTTTTCTCCTTTCCCAACCCTACTGAAGACCACATCGCTTTTATATATATATATATATATATATATATATATATATATATATATATATATATATATATATATATATATATATATATATATATATATAATATATATATATATATATATATATATATATATATATATATATATATATAATGTAAGGACTGGGATCCAGTCCTCACTTAATCACGTACGCTTGACACAAGTCGAACACCTTGCTCAAAAACTTTCCTGTACACAAAAACTTTGTTCTAAGTCATTGTATCAAATAAGGGATCTTATCGGTTTTTATATCTATGTAATTTCAATTTTGTAAGTGCCAATCACAAAGAGTGATGCTCAGGAGTTGGCGCCTAGAATTAGGGAATCTGTGAACAAAGTCACTTAGCGCCTTATATTACAATAAGAAAGGCGTGTGAAAGTGTTTGGTAAAAAAAAAAGGCCGGTACTTTAGAATCAAAATCAATGTATCAATATTATATTAACTTTTATTTGTGACTTTCGTTATTATTTTGTGAGAAATATAATTAATGAGGCTCAGCCTCATGTCGAAAGAAGAGAGGACAACAATTGGCACTGTGAAAGCTGGTGATTTGATATTTGAACTCTGTAATTCTGTTATGTTAACTTATATGTAAATCTTATTATTAATTATGGAATCAAATTATAAATTGATTAAAACCCTAAGTTATAAAAGAAGAAGGGGTTAATAAGAGTGTCTAAAAGTAATGACCGGCTAATTACCTTTTAACCAACATAATCTATTTGTGTTAACAATTTATTCGAAATTGAACCATTGATAGCCTTGAACCATTAAATTTACCTGTGAAATCTCAAATTATTTAGTGATAAGTAATAAACATAAGAAGTGACATTCATCTTCATTCCCTTTGTAATTTATTAAGCTTAATTGGTATATATATATATATATATATATATATATATATATATATATATATATATATATAATGGTACATAAAGATATATATAAAGAGATATATATATATAAAGAGATATATATCTTTTTTTATACTTATTTTTATATATAGGTAAATATTTATATATATATATATATATATATATATATATATATATATATATATATATATATATATATATATATATATATATATATATATATATATATATATATATATATATATATATATATATATATATATATATAAAATAATTCTGGTACCAAAGAAGGTAAAAGAGGAAGAAGGATTGCAAATATAAGGTAGTTCGCTTGACTATTAAGATAAAAAATTAGATACAACAAATTTTAAATAGGAACTATTGTTTACATTGTTTTTCATAACCCTTGCGCATAAGGCATTGAAAAAAAATAAGCATATCACGATATAAAAAGAGAGATGAATAGGTACCAAGAATACGAGTGTCGGATATATAGTTTGTTTAAAAGTACCCATTATTACCAGACTTTTATGCTGCAGAAAAAAGATTACTATTTAAAATTTAACTGATGTTTTTTTGTACTTCTACGAGCTGAACTACAAAATATATTCATGTAATACAATCCAATACATAATGGCTATCTTTTCAGTACAAAAAGGAAAAGAAATTTTATATATAAAAAGAAATTTACCTTTCCCCCTCCGGAAGATTCTGTTAAGGAGTCAGCAAATTCATAAAATGGAGTTAGGCCTACATGTTCTTCATTACCTAAATGAAACTGCTTTTCTGAGGCGGCCTCAGCTTCCTCTTTAGTTTCAAAAGTAAGTAGATAAAATCTGAAAAAAGGAGAAAATTATCCAATTGGAAAATTTTAATTTCAAAGCAAAACTTAACCTACTAATATTTGTTTTAACTTCGCAGGAATAATACCCACTTCGATTCTTTGTTTTTACGACGTAAGTTCTCAATAGACGTGGCATTAAAAAATTTCTTAACTTTTTCTTGAGCAGCAGGATCATTCAAACAAATTCTTCTCCTGATGGGATATATATATATATATATATATATATATATATTATATATATATATATATATGTATATATATATATATTATATATATATATATATATATATAATATATATATATATATATATATATATATATATATATATATATATATATATATATATATATGTGGTTCGCCTTTCAATTTTGCGTTCACTTTCTTCACACACTCATCCACCAGGCAACATCTTACTGACCACCATTTATCCACATATCATATACACATACTTAACGTCCTCACCCCTCTTCTAGACAACATCTTACAGACATCCCTACTACTTATATCCCTATGTGTGGGGGAGAAAGAATTGCCCACATCGTATGTCCTGCGTGTCGTAGAAGGCGACTGTGTGGCGAATCTGAAGAGTTTGAGAGGATTGGTAGAGAGATTTGGCAGGGTGTGTAAAAGGAGAGGCTTGAAAGTAAACGTGGATAAGAGTAAGGTTATGGTTGTGAGTGAGGACAGTCCTCAGTGTGAAGTTATGTTAGATGGTGAGCAGCTGGAACAAGTGT
Organism: Trachelipus rathkii; assembly: GCA_015478945.1. Taxonomy (NCBI): domain Eukaryota; kingdom Metazoa; phylum Arthropoda; class Malacostraca; order Isopoda; family Trachelipodidae; genus Trachelipus; species Trachelipus rathkii. Next base: position 17,066 of record JABUQX010128637.1, read on the forward strand.
CTGAGTTTAAATATTTAGGGTATATGTTGGATGAAAAGGGAACGGATGATGCGGAGTGCAGTAGGAAAGTTGTGAATGGAAGGAAGGTTGCTGGTGCAATTAAATCGTTGGTGAATGTAAAGGGACTAAGTCTTGAGTGTGCTAGGGTCTTACATGAGGGTATGTTGTTACCTGTGTTATTGTATAGTAGTGAGACTATGGTCTGGAATAAGAAGTATAGATCTGAAGTTCAATGTGTTCAGATGGACAATCTTAGGGGCATGCTAGGTGTGAGAAGAATTGATAAAATGAGGAATGAACGTATTAGAGAATTGTGTGGTGTGAAGAAAGGGGTAAATGAGAGAATAAATGAAAGTATGTTGAGATGGTTTGGTCATGTGGAAAGGATGAATGGTAGTCGGTTGGTTAAGCGGATGTATTGTGCGAGTGTGTTGGGAACCGACCGGCTGGGAGACCAAAAGAAAAAGTGGATTGAGTCGGTAAGCGAATGTTTGAAGGAGAGAAATGTGATTTTTGGTGAGGCGAGAAGGTATAACAGGAGGAAGGCGGGGTTTGTGAGGGGGTGATGGTTGTGGCCCACCTGGGCCAAGGATGAACCCTACTGACGATCTACCAAAGTGAGGGTCCATCGCGGTCCCATGAAGCTCTAGGGTGGATTTTGACTGCGACGAGTTCTCACTAATTAATGGTACAGTACAGAGGGGGCGCTAAGGCTGGGCTTTCTTTTCGACTTTTGTCATATTCTTCTACTGCTTTTCTTTTCCGATGCATGCTACGCACCTTACTCTCAATTCTTGGGAAACAAAAATTAAGATGAAGAAGATATAGCTATATATATATATAGTATATATATATATATATACCGAAATATATATATATATATATATATATATATATATATATATATATATATATATATATATATATATATATATATATATATATATATATATATATATATATATATATATTATATATATATATATAAATATATATTTATATTTATATATATATATATATATATATATATATATATATATATATATATATATATATATATATATATATATATATATATATATATATATATATATATATATATATATATATATATATATATATATATATATTGCAATGGAATACATAGTCCAATTTTTCAAACTGGCTCGTAAGCCAGTGAATAGTTAAAGAAATAAATGACTCGTTTGAATATTTATTATCCAAATATCTGATACCTCGTGACGACACCAACTCCATCACCAGAGGCCGTCAATGGCCTTTTAATAATCAAAAAAAATAAATCTCTATCCACCTTACCCCATCACCAGAGGCCGTCAATGGCTTTTAATGGTGATGAGAGTAGGGTGGATAAGGAGTTATTTTTGGAACCCATCCCTATAGGCTTCTCCGAGACTAATCGCCTGGCTGCCATTTTTTTATTTTCTTTTAAGAGGTAAGTGTTGTCTGTACTTGTATTTTATGGGGATCAATGCAAAAGGGGAGAACCGTTGGGCATTGAGTGCCATAGGGTGTACTCTAAGACCCACATATGCCCAATGGAGAGTAATCTCACGTCGAGCGCTACTCACTCCACTATATATATATATATATATATATATATATATATATATATATATATATATATATATATATATATATATATATATATATATATATATATATATATAAACTTCCTTTTAACGTAGCTTTATCCTCGCTGAGGGTAACACGGGACAACAGAAAAGCGAGTTTAAGGCCGCTATCGCTAACCAGCCATCAGTAGCCCGCAGCCGAAGCGAATTCTTGCCCCCAGGAAGATAAAACTCCTCTAACTGCTACGCGGAGGATTGAACCAGTGTCCTCTCGCATGAGAGTAATAACTATGAGTGTAAGAGATGTTTATATATATATATATATATATATATATATATATATATATATATATATATATATATATATATATATATATATATATATATATATATATATATATATATATATATATATATATATATATATAGGGCTCATATATATCAATCGATATATCGACCTTTTATATATATGTCTTTATATATTATATATATGTATATATACCATATATATATATATATATATATATATATATATATATATATATATATATATATAGGGCCTATATATATATATATATATATATATATATATATATATATATATATATATATATATATATATATATATATATATATATATATATATATATATATATATATATATATTATATATATATATATAAAATAAAAAAGAAAAAAAAAGAGGCTTCGATACTCAATACCTAATACTCTATTTTCTTAGGTGCCGATAATTCAAACTTTAATTAATATAATAAATACAGAGTACTAGTACTGCTAGGCAATTCAAGATTGCATTTACTTCCCATCCAACACTTATTCATTTATTTCGTATATTTGGTTGTGCCCAAGTATATTTTTATTTTATAAATTAAAATAGTATCTTTAAGGAATAATAAATCAAATAAAAAATAATTAATAACTTTTTTATGTTTGTGTTTATTCAAAAAATATTCCATTTCCATTTTCCAGTAAGTATTAACAAAGTTTAGCTACTAGCTTTTGTTTTAACATGATTACAATTTACAAGATTCTTTAACTAGCTACAATATAAAGAATAAAAATAATGAAAGAAGAGACCAATTAATCAGCTGAAAAGACAAAAAAAAAACGCTATTATTCAAACATGACATAATAATAATATACTCCTTAAGATAAAGATAGATATCATTCAATACTCAAATTCAAAAATTCTCAAATTGTGATGCAAAAACATTAAGCTTTCACTAGTATCTGGCGAGAGCCTGTTCCTTTATGTTTACATTCCCACCTACACTAAAAATTCGCTAGCCCTCGACTGATGAGGGAGGGGTTGATAAATATTTGCTTGCAAGCACTGATAATAATGGAAACCTTGGCCAATTTTCATGCCACCACATGAAAGGATACTCTTCTGTAGGCAGCATCTCCATGTTTTCGTAGAGCCTCATCTCCTCTTTCACAGATTGCAAATTTGAAATATCTTTGCTCCTTGATGACTGTCTCTTCAGTTTCTTCGATGATGTTCCTTGGTGTGATTCCTTTGAAGGTGAATGAGATGTCAATGCAATTTCGGCCATGAACTTAAAGTCTAACATATCCAAATCCTCTTCATCTTCAGTACGTTTATTTGCTGAAAAGCCACCATCGTCACTATCAGTGCTGCTGCCAGGGGTTGCTGATAAGGCGGCTTCCACTTCTGTGAATCTTTTTTTGTCACGCGAGTAAAATCCTCGGTTATGTTATTTAAATGCATTCTAGAAGTGGTTCACCGTCGGAGATGCCATTCTTGTGGGATTTCAGCTAGCTTAAGGAATTCCATATTAGAACCTTTTACATATCGAAACTAGGTTTTATTATTGAATCTAAAAATTTCTCACAATTCTTCACCCAAAAAGTAAGAAGTATGGTCCATTAACCTGATACAAAAATGGTCGATGCTGCCGATAACTACTATCGGTACATCCCTAATATATATATATAGTATATATATATATAGAGTATATATATATATATATATATATATATATATATATATAGTATATATATATATATATATATATATATATATATATATTTTCTTTCTTTTTTCTCTTCTTCGCACCAAGATTTGGGGTAAGGTGCTGTACAAGATCGGAAAAGAAAAGCATAGGAGAACACACAAACGTTCTAAAGAGTTTAGCCTAATGGCCCTCTGTACCATTAATTAGTGAGAGTTCGTCTCACAGACAGAAAATCCACCCTAGAGCATCATGGGACCGCGACGGACCCTCACATGGTAAATCGTCAATGTAAGGGTTCATCCCCTGGCCCAGGTGGACACAACCATGCCCCATACAAAACCCCGCCTATCTTCCCATCATGCACCTATTTCGCCTATACCACATTTCTCCTCTCCTTCAGACATTCGTTCACCGACTCAATCCACTTTCTCTTCGGTCTCCCAGCCGGTCGGTTCCCAACACACTCTCCAATATACATCCGCTTAACCAACCGACTTTCATTCATCCTTTCCACATGACCAAACCATCTCAACATACTTTCATTTATTCTCTCATTTACCCCTTTCTTCACACCACACGACTCTCTAATATGTTCATTCCTCACTTTATTAATTCTTTTCACACCTAGCATGCCCCTAAGATTGTCCATCTGAACACATTGAACTTTAGATCTATACTTCTTATTCCAGACCATAGTCTCACTACCATACAATAACACAGGTAACAACATGCCCTCATGTAAGACTCTAGCGCACTCAAGACTTAGTCCCTTTACATTCACCAACGATTTAATTGCACCAGCCACCTTCCTGCCATATATATATATAAGGGAGATATTGATCATGCATCCATGGTGTCAATTGGCAATTCGCTAGTTTGATTTTGGTAATGTTTATATTAGGAAATGTTTTTTATAATACAGTCTGGAGTTTGTAACCATTTTTGATCCAGCCTGTGTTAATACAATCTTATTCATCTTATGGCTGTAATTATTGAAATATTGACAATATTTTATGATGCTCTAATTATTTGTCTCTTTCTAAGATAACTATTTAATATTTAAACAAAGTAAAATCTAATTAAAAACATAGTCAGACGCACAGATGGTTATATATACATAGTAGTGCTCACATATCACACCTTGAAGAACTTGAAAAGCATATCTAGCTGGTTTCAAGGTTAGTGATATAACTTACCACATTATTTAAGTTTGTAATTACATTTCTGATAAATAACATGTATTAATGTTCTAGATAGTAAACTTGACATTTTGTTACAGTTTACTGTCTGGCTGTGAAGTCCATTGATATCCATTGTTCCCCATATAAGAAACCCCTATTGGATATACCAGGGTATGTTTCTTAATAGAATAGATATGTGACTTTCTTTAACTGTCAAATATGCAAATATAAATTATGGTATAAATACCAATTATTGTTTATATTTGACAGGGTTCATAGTTTGGGATTCACTTGAATCTTTCTTCAAACCTTGGGATTCATCCTGAATCCTTCAAGAGTTCTTATTCTGGGCTACGTTTCAATCTTGGGATTCCTTCTTTTCTTTTTGGCTGATAATCTTGAGTGGGATTCCTTAGTGAATCTTTCCTCGGTGCTATTTTAAAGTTGGAATTCATCCTGAATCTTTCTTCTTGGAGTTGTTTCGGAGTTGTGGTTCATCTGGATCCTTCTCCCTGCCAATTCTAACGTTGGGATTTGGCCTGATTCCTTCCTCTTTAATAGTACTTCAGCATAGTTGTATTCTCCTGAATCATACTCACCACTTGGAACCATTCCCCAGTCAATTCAGTTAAGTCATCATTATTCACAATTGTTGAGTCTGGATTTCTTATTCCCTTGATTTTTATGCATGAGCAATATTTGGAAGCGTTCGGTTTCCACTCTCGATTCTGATCCTAGAGCTGTCTGTGCTCGTGTACATATTTTACACCTTGGAACCTTTAACTTGCCCTCCAAGGTGTATTAACTAATTCTATTTAATCATAATCTTTTATTTATATATTGTTGGGGTAGGACTGTGGTAAACATTAACTTTTGTCAGACCTCCCACCATATATTCTGAGCGATTTTAGTAAAGATAACACTTTTTATGGAGTGTCACTATCCTTCATATTGATGCTTTTTGGTATTGTTACTCTTAATCTTCGAGACCTCTATCGGGTTAATCTTCGAGACCTCTATCGGGTTAATCTTCGAGAAAGCTCCGGGAAACGAGCTAAATAATTCTACATCTTCCTTTAGGTAAAAATCTTAGATTGTATCAACATTTTATATCAAAGTTCACAATCCTCCTCGAAAGTCATTCAAGTCAGCAGGCCGACGGAGTCCTGAAGACTAACTTCCTCCGTTACGGAGAAAATCTAATCTGCTCCGTATTACCCCTGATGGTGTCAGGTGGTTGCTGTGCTGACTAGACCTTCAAACCACTATCTTTGAACATCACAAACCTAACATTGACGTAATCATCTATAAATCGACATTTGTAATCTTAATAATTCTTCGAACTTATCTACAAGAAAGAGCGGAGAGAGGTACCTCACCGTCGGGTACACTTGTTGATCCCAGCGTACTTCCTCTCCGCCACATAAATAAATTAAGTGGCGCCCGAACAGGGACTCTGTTGAGTTCCTGCGCTTGCGTGCACTAGGATTGTGACTCTCGCTCACATCATCATATTTATTTTTGAAAAATCATCGATTCTCTTCAGTTCTTTTCAAAGAAAAATCTTCTTCTTTTGTACTTATATTGGACAGATCGAGAGTTAGTTAGTAATAACCCTCCAATACTTTGAAATTCTTTCTTTTGAAACTTACAAAAGACAATGTCAGAAAACTCAACCAAAAGACTTGGATACGAGCATAAATGCTGATAGCCAAGAAGCTGTGGACTTTGATCCCTCTCTTGCAGCTTGTGCATTAGATCCACGTGTAGAACAACGTCTCCGTGATGATCGTAATAAAAATAATGTAGGAATGAATGTGGAAAATAAAGACAGGGTAGAAGTTGTCAACTCTGACATACCCTCTGACTTATCTTTAGCTCCTAACTCTGACAAACCTTTCACTGAGCCTGAGATGAGTACTTTATTAACTAAACTCCATAAACAGGTGTTAAGTGAAAGGCAATTGGCTCAAGTAAACGATACAGTCGGTAAGGTTGAACACAGAACGTTCCATGATCAAGGTCAAGGTATTCCACCTAAATTCGATTCCCATTATGTGCATATGCCTAAAAATACCACTTCTTTATATGATCGTGAGTATAAACCTTCCTTAGTTTCCCAATCTCAACCACGATCAATACCTTTTCTACATAATCCACCCAGTTATGTAGAAAATCCTAGAAATCAAATTCTTTCTAATCCTAATCTTCATTCTAATCCTAATCTTATTCCTAATCCTAACCTTATTCCTAATCCTAATCTTATTCCTAATCCTAATCTTATTCCTAATCCTAATCTTATTCCTAATCCTAACCTTGCCTACTCATAATTTTCTTCCTAAATCTCAACTTCTTCCTAATCCCAATCTTCGTCATGATTATATACCCCCAGTAAATTACTTAACCTAAGTCTCTCTTTAGAACTCCCGATATGGGCAGAGACAATAGAGATTCTCTATCACCTATCCATAGAGGAGAGGCTGACTTTTCTGGAAAGTATAATAAATTACTACAGCCTCAACGAGAACAAATTCCCTTCAATCAATATCCGGAGCAACAGATGTTTTCGACTGATTCTCAGTCGCATTCTGGTTGTAATCCACAAGGATATTCCCAACGACTGCCTATGCGTCGTATTCCTGACGATGATGAACCTTCAATGTATTCAGGACCACACATGAAAAAGAGACTTGACATGCTGGAGGAAGCCATTGTGCTTCTTACTCAGTTACTCAAGAACTCTCAGAAGCTTAAGGTCGTGGATCCTGGAAAGTTTAAATACGAATCGGAACAAGATCTCTTAGTCTACCTGGCTGATTTTGAGGCTTATTGTAGCTTAAACTACCCTAATGCCCATCACCAATGGTTACGACTGCTTGGCCGACAGCTAGAAGGCAAATTCTTGAACATATACCGAGAGATCATCAAAGACAACCGTGAATACTTCTCTGTACGGGATAATCTTGTGTGTTGGTATCGTGATGAGGAACGAAAGAAGAAAGAATACAGAATACAGAAGTATCATGCCGCTCACCGATACCCTAACGAGAGCATCAAAATGTTCGCCCTTCGGTTAGAGCGCCTAGCTAGTCAAGCATATCCGGGTTATGATATGAGAGATCATGATTCACTTAGAATAGCTTTTCTATGTAGTTTGCCTCCTTATGTTGAGATATTCGTCAGTCAGTATATCAAAATGATGGAGCTGGACGGTTATAGTAGAGCTCCATGGGAAAATATAGTGAATTTTGCGGACTCTTTAGACAGCAATAACACTGCTTTCCCAAATTCAATGTCCCAAACAAATCCACTTGAGGTCGGCCCATCAACTTATTCCCGAACTGACCAGGAGGTGGACTTAAACGAATCTGTTGAGTCAGTAATTCAGATCAATGCTGCACTCCCTGGATGGACTGATGTGTTGCGTAAGAAGGTTGAACAGCGTAAACCTAAGTCTTCAATTAACCTTAAACATCGCTCTTCTAATCTTGGCCAACGTAGTCCTCCGGAAAGAAATAATAGCAGTCGTATTGTCTACAACACTGTTCGGAATTCACCACCAAGTAATGACCGTTCCAGAACTCAGAATAATCGTAATGCAAATCGAAAGGGTCGTTCAGGATCGGGAGATCGGATGAATATCTTGTGTGACTACTGTGAGAAGCGAGGACACGAAATGCAGGAATGCTATAAGTACTTGGGAGTCTGTAGCTACTGCAAGAAAACCGGCCATTCAAATACCGAATGCCGTGCTAGGAACTCTCCTCCATCATCTCCCGTAAATACCCGGAAAGTGGTATGTCCCTTTTGTAGAGGTCCCCACGCGGGAATGAGGTGCTCTCAACGCACCCCTCCACGATCCAGTGATCCCGAACGAACTCCTCCTAGAGAATACCTTCAAGGTGCGGTAAAGAAAGTTTATTCGCGATCATATTCCCCTGAAGCCCAGAAAAATTCGGCTAAACCAACTGAGAAGCCGCTTCCCCAACGCCTATTTCTGGACCCGTGTGAAACCTGTAACGTGTCTCACTATGAAGGTCGTTGCAAAGGGGGGTTTGCTGAAGCTCGCCCCGCCAATCAGTTAAACGACTAGTCCCCACAGAGATGAGTCAATCTGTGGAAAAGGACTTGGATAATGACTCTGTAAAGAAACTGGATGATCCTGCTATTAACTTTTATGGGATACCTCCAGTGAGTAAATTCTCACATAAACCTTATTCCTATGCTAGTGAAGACATGGTCGTTGCTATTAACTTGTGCCAGGCCGACATAGAACCTTTGATCGTCTGTGTCAAATTGGATGATCAGGATGCTCCCATTTATGATTGCCTTGTAGATAGTGGGGCTGGAGTAAACTTGATAAGCTCCGAGATTGTTCCTTTCCTAGGGAATCCAAAAGAGCTTTTGCCTTCCGAAGACATAGGAGTAAGGGCCATCAGTGGTTTTGGAAATAGAGAACGAATTCCTATTGTTCACTATGTAAATATAATCCTGAGGTTTAATATGGGTTTTGTAACTCATCCTTCCGCGTTTTTCATAGTCCCCCAGGAATACATGGTAGATAACCCATTGATACTTGGTACTTGTGCTCTTAGGGATAATCACTTATTACCTGATATGTCCCGAAAACAACTGATTCATCTGCAAGGGAAAAAATTGACTGTGGTGGCCGATGGCATATCAACTTGTACCCAGTCCAATTTAAAGTCCTCTACTATACAGGTGAAAAACGTGTCGGTAGTCAATACTAATATTAACGATACTGATGTTATCCACGATCAAAATAATGATCGTACTCTTCGATATTTATTGAAGGGATTTAAGAAAAATGATAACAATATAAATTGGCAACAAGTTCCTAAACCCTACAAAAGTCATTCTAAACAAATGGTTTTGGAAAATGACATCTTGTACTACCGAACTACGTCCGGGAATCTGTTATATGCAATTTCTTTGGACTTACTAATGCACATAGTTCTGGGACTCCATGTATCCTGTGCCCATATAGGTCGGAACAAGCTGCTGCAGTTGGTATACAAGCATTTCTGGCATCCTAGGGTCAATCAGGTAATTTCCGATGTAGTGCGGTGCTGCCCTGTTTGCCAGATGCAGAAAAACTTTTCTTCCAATGTAACTCCACCCATGTTGAAAATCTTGGCCAACTATCCTTTCGATTTATGTGCCATGGATTTGATTCAATTCCCAAAAACTTTTAAGGGAAATAAATACTGCATGATATTTATTGATCATTATTCTAAATGGGTGTCTGTAGTTCCCATTGCCGACAAGTCCAGCTTGACCGTATCTAGGAAACTGGAACACCAAGTTCTCCCTTTCCTTCCTAAAGTTCCAAATCGTATATTGACCGATAATGGAACTGAATTTACTTCCCAGATATTCCAACAAGTGTTACAAAAACACAACATTAAACATGTGAGAATATCTCCACTTCATCCCTCGAGTAACGGGGTCTCCGAGCGATTTAATCGAAGTTTAATTCAACTACTGAAATGTTTAGTTCTGGAGCAACCCGCTACTTGGGATGAAGAATTGTCTTCCTCTATTTTAATTTATAATAATACTTATCATAGTGCATTGGACATGTCACCTTCTGATTATTTACTACAAAAATCTCATGCTCCAGTGCACACTTTTCCCCAATATTGGAAAGAGGGCAGTGTCAATTTTAAACCTTTCAAGGTGGGTCAAAAAGTAGCTCGTAAAGTAATACGAACTGGGCCAAGCACTGCTCTTAAATTTCATAATAGGTGGGAAGGGCCATTTACTGTTGTTGATGTGAACCCGAATAGGGTGTCATATGTCATACAGAGAAATACTAATCCTCCCAGTAGAACTCAAAAAGTCCATTTCTCCCACTTAAGAGAATGGATTGAGATTCCTGGGTATTTACGAAAATACCTGACTAGAAATAAGGAAATTAGTGATGCATTTTTCTCGGACGAGGAAAGTTTGTTGGATGGGGAGGATGAAAATTCTCCTGAATCCATCGATCTTGAGTCTGAGACTGATTCAGCTAATTCTTATGAGTCAGAGTCCATCGCTGATACCTTATTGTTCACTAATAGCGATGATTCCCTGGAGGAGGAAGCTGATTTTGAGGGATTCTTAACTTTTAATCCTATCTCTGTAAGTGAGTATATTCAATTGCCAGAATTAACTCCTGTAATAGAGCCAACTGCTTGGGATCCGGGAGAAAACCTCAATATGAGTATG
>JABUQX010128638.1:0-31321 GCA_015478945.1 Trachelipus rathkii
AGCTCAACCTTCAACCGGAGGGGGGTTGGTGTATCCTCACCACAGGATTCCAGCTCTTCAGCCGCCTTCAACGCCTTGAGAACTCGCAGGTTTACAGTGCGGGATTTTCCGTCGAGAAATTCGCCGAATGGAAGGAATTAAGCAGAAAACAGAGGGTGTTGAAGAAAAGAAGGAAAAGACACAGCAAACTAGCCTGGGTTATGAATGCTAACACAATACTGCTGCGCAGATACCGCTATTTGTGTGTGCTTGGTTAGGCGCGTAAAGGTGGTGGTAGCGAGGTGATAAGTTCCTCGAACACTTGCTGTGGCGGTAGATATAGCTCGAGATAAGCACAGCATACGCTAGAAGGATAGCAGGTTCAAAGTGAACTGGTAAAGCTAGAAAGTTTATAGGCCTTGTTTGCCCCAAGTTGACCTCCCTGTCAAAAAGTCGGTGAAAACAGAGCTCCCCCCTTATAATTATGAGAGAGTGACTTCATCTGGGTGGATGAGGCTTTGTATAGGGGAGCAACTAGAAATAGGAGAAAGTCTCGACGTTAAAAAATTATCCAGTTCTTTGAGGCCGCCTACACGCTTGTGATGTGAGTTTTCAGACATGGGTTTTTTGTTCATGTTTAGGCAGCGAGTTTAATATTGTACAGAGAAAGCGAAGAACAGTCGAGAAGAGACAGGAAAGTTAAAGGGTATTTTGGAGAAATTGTAAGGTTGGGTTTTAAAGATTGAATTTCAAAGGTTTTTCTATCCTAGAGAATAATATGGAGTTAGGACGAGGGGGCAATTCCAGAGTTAAAAGTGGGATGTAGAATTGGATATGAGTTAAGACGTGAAGGGTGAAGTCATAGGATATGGCGATGGGTAGAGGTTGAGGTGGCAGGTCGAGAAGATTCATTAGTGAAAATAAGAGACTAAAGTAGGAGATAAGACGAAACACTGAGGAACACCACTATAGGAAAAGAGAAGTCGGCATCAACAAGCCGATATTGAGCGATATGAAAGAGCTAGATAAGTAAGCAAAGAGAAGGAGGAAAAAGGAGGGGGGCTTGAGAGCAGTGACGGTGCCCATTATCGTAAATGCTTTGTATGTCACGGCCACAACCAAGATCTACCGTAGTTCTAAGAGCGAAAATCATAAATGGGCTTAGATAGGATGTATCGGCAGTAGATGTGAACGAGAGGCGTACTGGCGATTCGAGTGGGGAGTTTCCCAGATGATTAAGAAGTGAATTAGGAAGGTTTCAAGATTCTTAGGATTAGGAATAATGAGGCTGACCGAAGGGATAGTAAAAGGATAGAGGGGTTCCTTTTTTCGAATAAGTTGGAACATGTGAGAGGTTCCAACATTGAGGGAGGGAAAGTGATAGTATTGAGACATGAGAATATAGTTGAGCGAGGGGAGAGAGATTTAAGCCTTTCAGTTGAGAAGTTAAGCACACATGATCAGATCGGAATAGAGGAGGAAAGGCAGATTATACAGAAGTTTGCTAGAAATGAAAGTTTGTCAGTAATGTAGGGGTTATACGCAACGAGGGAAGGTAGCGCACTTTCCTTTGATGAAGCCAGCTTTGGGCTCGTCGAAGAGTAATCTGGGTGCCGATATTTAGCTGATGAAAATTAGCAAGAGTGATGAGAGAAATGGAGAAGTTTTTACACACCCGCTAGCTGTTTGAGCGGCCTGAATGCCAGAGGAATAAGAACAGATGAACATGTATTTGAGGAGAAGATTTAGTTTAAGTAAGGAATGAATGGAGCTAAAGAGAAAACATTTAGCTGAAGAAGGGACTGCTATACCCATGCAACGATTAGCAATCGCTCCTTATTTTTAATTTTATAACATAATCATTATATATTGAGGTAAGGCATTTGCTATCATGTGCAAACGTTGGGAACATTTACATTTAAGGTCCTGGTCTTAAATATTTTATACATGTATGAGGAAAGCCACTTGACCTAGAGAATAATCGTTAACGGACTCAATCTGTTATCATTTACCAATATTATACATATTTTTCATTTTCATTGATTAAATTTAGTTTTTATTATTGTATTAATTAGTTATTATTGATATTTTTTTTTTTATTAATTATTATTATTCATTATTTTATTAGTTATTATTATTAATTATTTATTATGGGTATTATTAAGACAGAGTATAATATAAAATGGAGCTTCTAACGATCATTTTAATAGAGCTGACAATGTTAAACTGATTTTTTTATATTCCAGTGTTTGTGTTTGCATTTCTCTTAATATTTTTTGTCCATCGCTTGGATCGTTTTGAAGCTACAAATTATCCGCGCAATATTAGCTGGGCTATGAATTAGTTTGGAATGGGGATTGCTGCTGTCGTCATAAGCCTTTGACGGGGAAGGAACATGCGGATTCTGTGGTGTGAAAGTGAGAAGTTGTTGGAAGGGTTCTTGGAATGGAACAGAGAAACTGAGAAGAGTTGTTTCAAGGGACCCAGACTCCTGGCTTTCCTCTGCGAGCTCTCTCGGAGAGAGAGAGGTGTATCCCTTAGCTTCAGATTGGGGAGTTTCGTGGTAGGACAAGGATTCTTTGATGGGTGGTGAGCGGAGGAATCGCTTTGTTTCGCGCAGCTGAGGGGACATGGTGGCGCCAGGAGAAGTTGCAGCGCGGTTGGAGGGACGCAGTGGATTTACATTTCTCAGAAACTGAGTATATCAATATAACATAGTTGCAATGCGCAGTTTTAAATATAGGAGGAAGTTACATAGAGTAGGAGTTGATGGAGATCTAAGATTGGATCGGATAGGAAGGGCGTGTGGCTATTATTAGACAAGAAGTATATAATATTATAAAATTTGTTACGCCATTGTATAATAGAGAGTCTATATTTGTATAGAAAAGAATTCAGCATTGGTCAAACACAGATCGTATCTTAATCATTATATTGATACCAAATTTACTGTTTTGAGCTAAAAGTTATTATTATTATTATATTATTAAGAGAATAGACTAGCTTTATCGCTAAAATAATTTTGGGAGGTTGACCCCCTGACCCTCCTGTTAAGAGCTTCAATATTATTATATATATGAATATACTATATTATTATATATATATATATATATATATATATATAAATTATAATTATATTATTAAGAGTAGACATATCGTGTTCTCGTAGATGCTCTAATACTTATATGTATATAATATATTTTATAGTATATATACTATATATATATATATATAATTATGGGTGAGGTTTACATAATGGAAGGCAAAACTATAGACTTTTTGGGGAAAGTTTATTACAGAGAGAAGTTTGGCATTTTTTTACCTCCTCACAAGGATTGTATTTGAAAAAAAAAAAAAAAATTTATTTTTATATAATTACTTTCTAAGTACGCTGCTTTGTCGTGTATTTTTAGATCCGTAGGCCATTTTTTAATGGTTTGGCGAGTTTATATTTAATTTTCTTTTTGAAAATAATGGGACCCAAGGGGTAAGTGAACGCGAATGGCTGGAGTCGGGGTTCATCGGTCTTGCGGGGGACGACAGGAGTAGGAATATTTGCCTTGGAGGGTCTACGGAAGTCCCCCGCATCTATTGGTATTATGGTGTCGCGGGGGGTTCTCACGCTCCCTCAGGGGTATGGAAAGAAACGTCCCCCCTCTGTTTCCCCGTCGGCTCGAGCCCCTACTTGGCGTTAAGTAAAATACTTTAATATATACAATATTTTTACACGCGCAAGGGGGGTCGAGCGGGGAAAAGGGGGGACGTTTCCTACGTAGGGGAGGGCGTAAGGAAAGCCCGGAACCAAATACCAAGAGCGGGGGTTTGGAGACCGCTCACTCGGGGAAGATAGTCTACCCTGTCAGTCTCCCGGAAGGCGGGACGCGATCTGCATACGGTGGGTATACCTGGGTTACTTAGTTATTAAAAAAATTATGGAATCGCAAACGCCATTAAAAATGTTTGCCGATTTAAAAAGTACGCAAGCTGCGTTTCTGGAGTATTATATAAAAAATTAGAAAAATAAAATAAAATAATTGCTTGTTGCAATACTCAACTGAGGCAATTTTTCTTCAAAAAAGTTCTACTAGAGTCTATATTTTTCCTTCTTTTATGGTCCTTCACTATATATATATTAGTTATATATATATATATTACTTAATGATATATATATATTATATATATAAGTGTATATATATATGTATATAGTATATATAATATATCTAAAAAAAAATTATATAGTTATATATATTATTATATTATGTAGGGAAGAGGCAGAGAGAGAGAGAGAGAGATTTTTTTTTTTTTTTAATGTTTTTTTCATTAATTACTTATTGGCAACATTTGCTTCTAATATCCTCATCATCCGGCAAAATTTCATAATCGTCCATCACTAATATATATATGCAATATATAGTTATTAGGTTATCTATTTATATTATATATATTATTATTATATATATATATATATGATATATATATATACTACGTCAAGACGGGGCATTTGCGATCGTGAGTCGGGGCAATTGGTCAGCTGGCTCAAATGGCTATAGATGTAAAATATATTTTAAGTGTAAATAATGTGGTTTTATGTCTTAGTTTTTTAATTTTTATGAACTTTATTTAGCCTTATTGTGATTTTTTTTTCCCCAGAGCTATAAAATCGGGTAAATAATTTAGGCTTTTGCTAAGAATATAACAGGTCAAAATCATTGTTAGCTACATTATGGTACACAGATAATGTCATTAAAATAGTTTATTACTTAATGCACGTTGCGGTCTATGGCAAGAGATAAATGTGTTTTATTATTAAAAACTTGTGAACATGGGGCAATTCGGTTAAGAGGTTTTAAAAGGATTTGCGTGGGGCGATTGGTTCACACAGATTGAAATTTCATTAAATTAAATTTTTTAAATATCTTTTCAAAAAGATGTCCGAATATCATGTTATAAAATAATTTTCACTTAAGAGCAGGATAGGTAGGTAAGTTTATCAACTTTAGGTAATTAAACTATACAAGAGATTTTTGTTCAGGCAAGCTTATGTTCACACTTACAGCAAAAGACGGGCAGGATTACAAGGAGATACTTGATGAATGATGTTGCAGAGCGTTCAGTCAGTTTTGTTTTGATTTGGGTTTTCTACGAAAGTATATGCTAAAGCTCGGTTTGCATTCGTTTTTTGTCAAGCGTCTGCGTTCGTAATTTGTCAAAAGCGTCAAAATCATAAAAGAAACGCTCACCAAAGTAAAAGACATTCCATTATCTCTGGTTTTAGTATAATCAAATAAAACAAGAATATGCAACCCTTCAGAATTCTAACATTAAGTCTCGTTTTAGGTCAACAGCGCAAAATAGTTAAAAAAACGTACATAAAACGTAAAGAATTTCTTAATTCTGTGTAATAATATAAATAAAAAGGAATTAAAAAGAAATTCCTTACGTTTGTGAGCATTTAGTATATTTATCGGAGATTTGTTGCGTTTGACAAACCGAAAACTGTTTTCCATCACATAATAGTAGAACCAGGCTCAACAATTTCTAAAATAATATTGTAATAAGCATTATGTTTAAAAAGGACTCTAAACGGCTTGAGCTATACGCGGTGTCATTTTTGTAAAACATCGCAAAACTCGTAAAAAAAGCTCACAGTACTCAACTATCTCCCTCCATACAGAATAAAAAAGCAATAGCACTTACGTTAAGGAAATCCTATACGTTGGCCGAGTAATTGTTTTAAAGATTGTCTGCAGTTTGCAAACAATGAATCGCAAACTGAACTTTTATTACGTTTTTCGGTAACCGTATCGAGATATATATATTGTCATCATTTTCAAAATTTAGCAGTGTTCATAAATTTATTAATAAACATTTAAATTGAGGATTTTTAGGGATGTGAAAATTGGAAGTGGACGATTGCCCCGCCAAAATCGTGGGGCATTCAGTCACGTTTATTATGGCTTCCTAAATTATCCTATATTATATATCAAATATAAATTATACTAATTAATAAGTATATAAAGATAATTAAATATAAAAAATTTTTGAAAAAAAAAAAAAGTTGCATAACTTAAGGGCTTTTGGAGTTACCTGATTTGGACCCGGACTTGCACGTTTTACGGGGTAATATTATATATATATATATTATTATTAATTATTATTATATATACTTCTATTTATATATTATATATTATGAGTAGTTATATAGTGTTTTAAATAGACTAAATAAAAAAGATTTATATTTTGTTAGATGTAACTGGGATTAATGGTAATCAAAATTTAACAACAATCGAACCTTGTTGGGGTGGATTATTTGACAGTCGCTGTCTTGCTGCTCATTGACCGATTTAATGTACCATCATCTAGCGAAAACTAACAACCAACGCTTATAACAATACATGATTATAACTTCAAGTTAATCCAATTCAGATAGTGTTGACCCAGTCACTAACATTTAACTTTTAAAGGTGATGTTGGTTTGTTTAGGTGTCTGAGAGTACAGCTGCTTATATGGTTTTCGCTTTTTAACTTATAACTTAAAAAAGAACTTCAAAATAGAACTTAACTAAATACAGCTTTAAAAATAAATGTTAACAAGAACTTGCAATACAAATATTCATATTAATTAGAAGTATTTTACTATTTTATAATTTTTGGTTTAAGTTACAATGAAAAATAATTAGGTAGTTATTCCTTGTTTTTAGTTTGTATTGTTGCCTCTTCAATTTGTGTTGTCTGCTACCTCTGCTTTTCATGCAGTACGTAAAGTCAAGTTACTATAAGTTGTACAGCAGACATAGAGGTTTCCAGCTTTTCAGGGAAGTCTATTTTGTAGGTTCAATTTAACATATACACACCTGTATAAAGAGTTTCACTCTCAAACAGATATGGTGGTGCACTTACATTATTTTGAGCAAATTACTCAACATTGGGTAAAGTCTCCTGTTTATTTTAACCAACATAATTGCGTTCATTACTTTTGTAGTGTTGATAGTAGACAGTATTATTTGTATTAGTTTCTTTTTGGCACATCTAACTGAAATATAAGCTTTCTCACTTTGAGTTGGGGTTGGCGGTGACCTACACAATTGTTGTACTTCCGCCGTCTAGGGTTTCAGGTTCTCCTAAGTCTGAATATTTTATGGCTTATACGAGTGCAAATATTACAGTCTTGAAAAGGAACGTGTTTCGGTAACACTTTCGGTCTTGTACTTAGTAGAATTGAAGAGTGTACCTGTTTGACTATCAATAGAATCTGTCTCAGCTTGTAAATGTTGTACAATATTTAGAACCATTTCTTAATAGTGCTTTCTTTTTGTTCATTGAATTATTCATTTTAAATCTTGGGATGCAAGAGAAAGTAGCAAGCATAGAAATAGATTCATTTAGGTATTATGAGAAATCTGTTTGAAATTGATGCTTAATGTATTCAACGTGAAATTATTCCCATAACATTACCGATTAGGTTTGGGTGTTTTGATGATATATGATCTGAGAAGATATTTGGTTGGGGGTATTATCATAGGATTATAGTGAATTGTGTTAACTTGCTTTTTGGTGTCTTCAAATGGACTTAGTACATGACGATTTATTGTCAGAACAATTCCATACTGGTTAGTTGATAAAGTTGGGGGAATGTTATTTATCAACAGCATATCATTAATAAAGGGTTCGCTGTGCCTAATTTTTTCAACAATATATATGTTTGAATCTGGTAGCCGACTTTTGAATAGTTTTGTTTGTCCATTAAAGTCTGCTCCAGATTTTGGTTATATTGCTAATTGCTTGGAGTAAATGATTAAATGCGAGACATTTTTCTGGCTAATTGAGATGATGTTGAATCGTTGCCTAGCTGTTGGGAATATATTATGAGTCATTGTTTTGGGTGCGCAGTGCGTGTATGAAACACGATTGTGACTGTAAACCACATTCCCTCATCCCACCAACCATATTTGCAGAAGAATCTCGCAGTACAAGAAAAATTTTGTTGGAGATCTTATACTCATCCAGAACATTGTGTAGTTGTTCACTTATTCTTTCAGCTGTATGTGAACCAGGGAAAGGAACAACTCTAAGCACAGCTCTGCACTGTTCAAACTCATTTGAAAGCCAATGGGCTGTCACACTCAGAAATGGAGCATTATTTGTAGAAGCTGTCCAAATGTCTGTGGTCAAAGAAAGGCTGCTAATTTAATCAAGCGATGTCTGAATTTTTGCTTTTACTTTCATCAATATATCCGGAATTATTTTGTCTGTGAAATACTTTCTTGATGGAATAGTGTAATTTGGACACAGTTTTGCAATAAGCCTTTGGAATCCAATGTCAGATGTTAAAGAATATGGTTGAATATCAACAGCTACCATTTCTCCTATCAAATAATGTATCTCTTGGGACCTGTGGTCATTAATATTCCAAATTTTCTTCTTTGCTAAAATTGATTCTATAGTAGCTTGAACTTACGCTGGAGGCTCATTGTTGCTGCAACTTGTTTCTGAAGTATCTGGCCGTGACCAATCATATTTCCTTTTCAGCTTTTGCTTCTGGATGCATTTTCTTAATGTGGTTCAACATATTTGTCGTTGTAAAAGTTTTTCCTGAATTGCCACCTCTTGATATGGTGGCTTTACATAAATTACATATACATTTACTTTTATCCATAGGATGAACATCAAAATACTTCCAGCAAAAACTGGTTGCCATACTGCTTGTTTTGATTTTTTGTGTATAATAGTTAATTAACTTTATATAACTTAATATTTATATCTTTATAATCTATTATAATAACTTTTAAATTTTAATGTATTCATACAATATGTATGATCTGAAAAAAAATAATAAAATTATTAATGAGAACGTGCACAGTTATTACTTTTTATTAGTAGCCCACTGGCAATCGACCGATTAATCTGTTAATGTATAGTAGTAAAACTATGGTATGGAATAAGAGGTATAGATCTAAGTTACAATGTGTTCAGATAGACAATATATATATATATTATAGTATTATATATATTATCACTATATATTATAGCAGTAAGTTCTGTAAATTTGTCATGGGTATTTAAATATACAGTATATAGTGTATATTTCTATTATTATATTTACTTATAATATATATATATTTAATAGTATAGAATGTATATATTATTTATATATATATTATTATTATTATATATTAATATATAATATATTATAATATAGATATAATATATTTATATATCCGGTATAGTATACATACTTCGTTTACGCTACTATATATATATATTATATATTATTATTGTATTATTATCTATATATATAATATAATATATATATTAATATATATATATATATATATATATATATATATATTTGTACATGCGATTTTGTGGGTAATTATAGGGTACTGAAACTAAGTTCTTGAATTTTCATGGGCAGATATTTGGGGGTTTAGGGAAAGTGTTGCTAGAACAGTTGAAAGTAGATGAATTGTTTGTGGATGATTTATTGTAAATCATTTAACTAGTAGGGTACTGTCAGGAACTGCAAGTGGAAACACCCTCTCAGTCCTGCCTCCTGGGTCATCATCATTGAGTCCAAACTCTCTTCTTTTGGCTAACACTATACAACAAAGGGCAACTGAAATGTTGAGGAATGTTCCATCTGTAGGGTAAGTTGTTATGAATTGTAAATATTTGACATCCTCTTTGTTGGGTAAGTTATGAATTGTAATGATTAGCAATTCTCTTTGAAAATAACTCTTGCCATATTTCTATGATTTATGTCTAGCATAATGCTTGATATTGATAGAGCGCCGAATGCATCGATTGTTAAACCCGAAGTATTGAATATTATTAATCACAGTCGTTATTAGATTATGAGCTTCTATATTTCAGTATACTTCTCATTATTAACATAATTTTACATTTTCCATTTTGGGAACTTAAATATCATTAAGTTATTTTTTACGATTGTGGTACTTATATTTAATTAAATGTTACAGAATCAGTAGCTATAATTTAATATCTTCCTATAGTTGAAAAATTCAGAGGTGGTCAAGACGTATGATTAATATGCATTTTTTTCTGCATTTGCGTGTATGTATGATACTTGATCATTGATTATTTTGTGATATGAAAGTTAGCGTTTAAAATGGGTATTTTTGGTAAGGTAACCCTTAATTAGGGATTTTATGTTTACTTTTTTATATATTAAGCAGACCTATCTATATAAAAAAAAATTTCACATTCCAAGGGGGAAATTTTTGGGATAGATTTGTGGGGAATAATTTTCAAAATGAGGATTGTTCGACTTAATTAGGTTCAAATGAAAGAAGATCCTGATTTCAATATATAAAATTTTTTTTGTATCATAATTTTTTAGAGATAGCCTCTGAAGTTGTGGTGAGTTCTGGGGCTCCCAAAAATTGGGTCAAATTGAAATTTTGGGAGGGGAAAAGCTGTTCTCTAATGTGAGGATTAGAAAATTTTAGCAGATATTTTTAGGTTTCTAAATGAGGGTTTGGTTTGGGCATTTCAAAAAAAAAAATAGTTTAACTAGTGTTCCTTTCAATTTTTGTTGCATTGTCTTAGGAATGCTTATATTATTTAATATATAGTATATATATTATATATATTATATAATTTATATTATATATTATAATATATATAATAATATATATATATTTTTATTAATATTTAATATATATATAGAGGTTGATGTTATAAAAGTCAATAGAAAATAATATTGTTTTTTTTTCAAGAAAAATTTTAGGGTAATAACATTGTCTCAGAAACTGTTGACTAACCTACGAAAATAACTAACTGCTTACTAACTCAAATTAACCTAACCTAATTTAACTTGGTCAACCTCTTATAAATGTCATATATAAATATATATATATTATATATATATATATATATATTATATATATATTATTTAATATATATATATATTATATATATATAATATATATATTATATTATATATTATATATATTATATATATATATAATATAGTATATTTATATATTATTTATTTTCTCAATAGTCTATCATAATGCTGTGACTCCAACAGTGTAGCATTATTGATTTTACAAATTCAAGGGTATCCACCACATAATTCAATCAACATACTTTCAATTTAACATCTGTCATTAAAACCGCTGAAGACTTTACAAACTTAAATAATTTAATATACACATAGATCTAATACAAGAATCTAATCTCAGAGTCCAACTATTCTGAATTTTCCAATTACACAATCTTAAGAACAAAAAGACCCGAAAATAATTAAGGTTATTCTAACAAAAATCAGTTCATTCGGAAAGACACTACCGCAACACACAATCATCGAAACTTTTAGCCAATCTCCACTTACATATAGAAGAAAAATAATAAAAATACCAATAATTTATATTTAATACCTACCAATCAAAATGACCGAGGATTATACCATACTTATCACCTTAACCAAGTATAAAATCTGTATAAGCTGGAGGACTTTAATGGCCTTCAACTGATGGCTGCAATTCCACTGCACTGAGACGCTAGAGAGGTGAAAAATCTAAGAAACTTACACTACTCTGCTCTTCAAAAAAACCAACCCATCAGAGAATTTCAACCCATAATAGCCAACTTATCCCTGATTTTCTAGTCTCCCTCTTGAAGTTCAGGCTGGCTACACATTGGAAACTTTCTTCAGATCTTAAGAGTAAAATGATGAGATAAATATATATCCTGATAGAAAGCTGGTTTAATTCAGTTCTTGGCAACTATGATGAAGCAGAGAGATTCAAAATGGCATATAAATATATTACTAAGTGTAGGACCTAATGGATTACCTGCAATTTGGGTTTTTGGTTTTTCATCAATAGAAACATTATATCTTTAGTAGTTATAGGTAGTAATTCTTCAAACCCGGATCTAGCCATAATCTTCAGATTATTAGATTAACCATAATTAGATTATGATCTAACCAAACCATTGATCATTGCTGCGGTGGACAATAAGGAATTAAAATTTATTAATGTCGTTTTACTTAGACACGTCGTGAAAGCAAGCTTTGAACATGAAAACTCGTAATTGAATAATTTTTTTGGTATCAGGATGAACAATTTTGATAGACAGATAATCGTGGCAATAGCAGATAAAATTGAACGAATGGGTACACCAGGTTTATGCACTTTAGGAAAGCCATAAAAAATCCCAGGTTTATCACCCTACGAGTAAATTTGATTCTAAGCATCAAGATTAATCATATTATTGTTTTTTTTTTTTATTTTCTTAGCAAATAATCTTTGTTTATTGCAAATGCAAGATAAATTATAGTTTAAGATCCGGTTCGAAAATAGCAGATAATTTTAGGTATCAAAAGTTAGGCACAGGTATCTCATACTTCAAGTTACTAAAATGACATATCAACTCTTTATCAGGTTAGCTATGATAAATCTTTATTAGATGATTCATCAAATTTTTTAAATTGGTTTTTCGATAAAAATGCGGAATGAAGGCTCTAGCATAGTTTGAAAAGTTCAAATTCTAAGTTTTTTTTTTAATTCATTGGAAAATATGATTAGCTTTTCATTAAGATTATATGAGGGGTGTTCAAATGTATCTGACTTAATTTTGTGCCATACACAAATTAAAGTATGGGATGTTGTTGGGTACATCTTTTTTGGGCGCTTTTATAATGCTGGTGGTGATGTTTTCAACTTGGGCTATCAGTTGCCGGCAAACTGGCTATGAGTGGGGGGTGTTGAGTGAGTGCCATAGGTTTTTTTTCATTATTTGAAAAGGATGGAAACTGAAAACACTACTAACATAAATTTAGGTGTAACGCTTGGGCCATATCAAATGCAATGATCCGCGCAGATTTAAGTAGGCTTAGGGATGAGGCAATAGGAACCATCGATAAGGAAGTGATACCACCATTTGTAGATAATAGTAGCATAGTGTGAGAGTGAAGCACATTTTGGTAGGATCTCAGTCTCCCAAAATGAATATCATTGAACCATTGGTGAGGACCTGGTGAATAAGGCAAGATTGTCCATATGATCAGAGAAATTGCAGATAGGATGGATCAGCTTGGACATTCAGTCCATTATGACATGAGGGTTTTTGGCTTAAGGAGAATTCAGTGATTCTCCAGCTGCTAATGTTGAACAGCCACAAAAATTTGACATTGCACATGATATGGTGTCGACTGTGAGCAGTGTCGGAATTACGGCATTGATGCTAATCCGGCAGTACAGAAAAAGTTGCAGTCAATAAGTAAGCTAAAAACCATCATGCCCAGACCATAAAAATTGCTAACGCTAGAACGTAGGGTTATCAATGCATCGTCCATTGGAGGAGGATTATAACCACCAGGATTATGAGAATCTTGGGAAGCATAATTCAAGGAGTAATTACTAGGGTTTGAAATAGGGTTTTGGAAAGATTGAGACTGGTTGCTAGGATTTGATAGCTCCTCACGATAATGCACCTGCCTTCTTACACATGATACAAAGTTATTCTGCAAAACACAACATACCTGTTTTCATCCAGGGAGGCCTAATTCCTGACATGGCTTGTGTGATTCTGATTTTCCACCGAAGCTGAATGCCCCTCAAAGGGGTCATATTTAGTCCAGAGAAGGCATTATGTGGAATATGGCAGACCAGTTGTGTGCCATCCTAAATGAAGCATTCCAGTGAGCTGCTTTAACAGTGGCAGAACCGTTGAGAGACATGTGTGAGCCCAAGGGATTCTTTGAAGGAGTTAGTGAAAGTTGTTGTATTATGAGTATGAGTATGTTTATGAACGGTTGGATACCTTTTGAACACCTCATACATGGGAGAATTTTTAATGTCAACTTTTCAAAGGGTAGGAGAAATTTACGTAAATTTAGTTTATAAGGTATCAATCCCAACATCCAAACCCTTTAAAAGGGATTTTTTTTGTAGTAGTTGTTAGACAGTAAACCAAGAGAAAATAATTTTCTGCCATGTGTTTCAACGATTTTAGATTTGATATTATGTTGTTCTGGGTAGAATTGGTAACAATTTAAATAAAACCTGATGAGATTTTCTTTTAAATGTATATTTATATATTATTAAATGTGATCCTAAGAAGCTTATTGAGAATATTCTCGCATTTCCTGCTATACAAACCGTACAAAATATATAATATATAATATATATATATTATATTATATATAATATATATATATATTATTATATATATATATTATTATTATATAATATACTATTTATATTATAAGGGGATGTACGATAGTATCGGTATCGGTAATTATCGGCCATTTCTTTGGGTATCGGTATCGGTAATGGTTAATATGGCCGATATTCTTACTTTTTGGGTGAAGAAAATTATGAGAAACTTTTGGATCATTAATAATCTAGTTTCGATATATATAGTAGTACTGATTGTTTTTTTTTTTCTTCGACTTTTTTATTAGATTTTGCGTTTTTTTCTCCACTTTGGGTTTTAGGTAAAAATTTATATTTAAATTAGCATTATTATAACTGATAAAGATTTAGCTTAAACTTTTTTAGTTGATCATTAATTTTTTTTTTTTTTTGTGCGCGTATTTCGTGAGTGTTGTGTTGAGTGCGGAGTGTTTTACTTTCTGGGGTTATTTCATTTTTAGATATTTTTATGTGAATAGGGTTTTGAGCGGTTTTGAAATTTCGAGTTTCTAAATTTAGGCTTTGCGTGCAAATATGTTTTCCTCTTTCTCTTGGTTTTGTCGTTTGTTTTGTCTGTTTTTTTTTATTTCTTTTTTATTTATTATTTTTTTTTTTTTTTTTTTTTTGGAGTGGAGTGAATGATGCTATTGCAACTATATCCTATAGCTTCGAGATCTCGATCTCTACTGATGTTTTGGATGGTTAAATCTTTCTTCCGTCTCTACAAAAATTTGTGCTTAATTACTACTGTTCTGAGCTACATACGATTATTCATGCAGTTGTTTGATATTCTTACTACTTCTTCACAGAACTGTCATATCTTGCTCATCCAATACTGAGGTCTCTCATTTGGGGATTATCATGTACACAAACTGATGGATGGGTTAAATCATACTGGGATTTAGGTGGGGAGGAAAGGCTGAATCTTTCAGTATTCTCAGCGATCTGGGAGCAACTATTAAGACTACAAATTCGGATGTCCCACATTCTTGAAACACACTTGACCTATGTTTCACACACTAAGTCATTCTCTATAAAGTTAGTAAGAACACTCGTCTTCGGTAAAATTAACCACAACTATATTCTTATTTTATACTTTTCTTCAACAGCTAATCTGCTATGCGGTTTCACGGACTTATGATCGGCGGATTGGGGGGCATTGGAGTTGTCTCTACGCCAAACTTATAAGTTGGAGTGATCAGCTTTTTGACTTGAGTGGCTAGCTTCTGGCCCGATAAGTGGGGCAGCTATGTGAATCGTTGGATTGGATGAGACAAGTTCATTTCTTCTTGCGGACTAATTTTTTCTCTCAACATGGGTTCTCGTGCTCGTTTCTCTGGCCATTTCAGGCTACATGACAGTGGTATCGGATGTGGAAAAATTCTCAGTTCTCCTAATCTTGCTAAATCTTTCATTCAGACTAGAAATCGGTTGCGGGATCTTTCTCGGGCCAGCAAAGTGGACTCTTCATTAAACGAAAGTGCGCTGGCCTCCTTGGCTCTCCTACGGAAAATCTTTTTGGGCTCTGCCAAAAACATGTCTAATAACTTTGTGAATTATCTTTCCTCTCTATTCGCTACTGATGGTTCTGTATGCTAATGAACTCCAATGAAAAGGCATTTCTTCAGCCTCCTATTTTCCTCTAACATAACTCTGGACGATTCTCTCTCTTTCCCCTTTCTTTTTTAGGTGTCCTATGCTTTTACTGTGATTAATTTGATCTGGGTACATGGTCTGAAATTATGAACGTTACGATATGCGGGAAGGGAAGGATGGGCATTCCTCCCGGAGTTTTGAGGAAAGTGGGCTTCAATGCTGACCCGTCCCTCGTTTCAATAATCTTCTATGCAATACTAGCACTTCGTTTCCTCGTGTTGGGAAGCGCGCATAATGTCCAGACCTATTCACGATAAAAAGGAGCGCTTCTGACCCTTCTAACTGATGCCTATGCTCTAACTGTGTTAAATAAGATCTTTGAAACCCTTTCAAACTCCTAACTTTTAGCATCTGGATCTCATTCTTCTTCCCGTAGGCCAGTAGGGCATTCGGCATCGAGTTGCCTAGCGATATACCACTTTCCATATTTAAACAGCTTTATGGTTTTACCGACTCAGGGAACTACGGGGAGAATTGCCGTGAGCGTGGCTTGACAATTATCAAGCATCTACCGCCGGTATGGCAGGGCGTATTGTTCCCAAGCTCCTTCTTGGGTTCCGTTATTCTTTTCTTATTTGTCTAGCTTTTTCAAATCGCTTCAAATATTGGTAGTGGTTGGATGGGGAGATTTCTTTTTTTTTTCAGTCAGTAACGTGGTGTTCTACAGGGTTCTGTATGTTATTGCTATTTATTCTGATTTTCATTAATAATACATTTTCACTGCACATATAGACTCTATCCACTACATAACTGAGATGGACTGACCCTTTCATTCTTCATATTTCCAATTCTGCTCCTCTTTTATTTCTAGAATTGCTTCTCGTAATCTTTCCGAATCTTTTCTCGCTTGATCTGGATAGAAGTTCAGGGGTGGGGGTGTCTCAACTGTGAAATTTAGTTCTTTTCTAAAGCTCTTGTTGGTACTTTGCAAAAACAAAATGCAACTAACTTTCTATCTCTTTCGGACGGTTCTTTGTCTTCCTTGTTGCATATAACATCTGA
Organism: Trachelipus rathkii; assembly: GCA_015478945.1. Classification (NCBI taxonomy): domain Eukaryota; kingdom Metazoa; phylum Arthropoda; class Malacostraca; order Isopoda; family Trachelipodidae; genus Trachelipus; species Trachelipus rathkii. Next base: position 16,803 of record JABUQX010128638.1, read on the forward strand.
CTAACAAGGGAGAGAGATTCTTGGGATAAATTCATGATCACATTCCAAGGTTGACTCAGTCTCGAAGAAACTAGGAATTCTGTTTAGAATGCGGGAGACTTTTTTTTCTTTTCAGTTATCAGCTATAAACAAGGGTTTTCATAGCGACCTATTTATGGAGTAATGCTCCTCTTCTGGGATAGTTCTGGATTGTATCAGGTTTTGGATTAGGTGGTAGAGTAGAGGAAAAGGCTTATAATATCTGTATTTCTAGTTCACTTGAACTCTATCTTTGCGGATCAGTGACAAAGAAGGCTTTTTAGGCTCTGGCGATCCGCGACTTTGGTATGGTTCTTCCTTCTTCCTGCCACACATCTGTTCTGTGAATTCTCTTCCATCTTCTGTGTTTCTAATAAATTTAAAATCATCCCTCATCTTTAAAATTAGTCTGTGTCATCGGACGTCAATCTATGCGCTGACATGTAAAAAATAAAATATAAATAAAAGGTTTATCAGGAATTTTATTAGCTAGCTGAACTCAAGAAGGGATCTCCGACGGTGAACAACTTCTAGAAATGAATTTCAATAGATAGAAGGAAGCTTGCTCGGTGCAGAAAGATTTCACAAAGAAGTTTGAAGTACCGACTTATAGAACACCTGGCAACGCTGGATTGTGACGATGGTGGCTTTTGAATAAACCTAACTGGGGAGATAGAGGTTGGATTATGTTGAATCTATCTCAATTCAAAGGAAACACAAGGAACCATAAAAAAAACTGAAGGAGACAGTATTGAGGACAAAGGACTATTAATTTGCAATCTGTGAAAGAGGAGATGAGGCTCACGAAAACATGAGATAGCATGCAATACAGAAGAGAATCTTTCATGTGGTGGCATGAAATGGGCCAAGGTTTCATTATTATTAGTGATATAAAAGAAAATAATTATCACCCTCATCATCCCTGTGAGAGCGGCGTATTTTTAGTTGTATGGTGGGGAATGTAAACCCAAAGAAACTGGCCTCTCGGCCAGCTCTAGTGAAAGTTAATGTTTTTGGGCCATAATTTGGAATTTTTTGAATTTGAGTATCGATGGATAATCTAACTTTATTTAAAAAGGAGTATATATGTTATTATAGTCATGTTTGGTAATAGGTCATTTTTGTATTTTGTCTTTTACAGGATGATTAATTGAGGTATCTTCTTTCATGTATTTTTTATTAATTTATGTTGTAGTAATTAATGAATTTCATGTAATTTAAATCATGTATAAGCTTTTAGCCGTTATTTTAATATTTGGTTATAAATTCAAAAAATGGGAAATGAATATATTGATTGAATAAACAAACATAAAAAGTTATTAATATTATATTTGGCTTTTTAAAACCTTACTGTCTATTGTGTAATTTATAAAATAAATAACTTGGGCACATAATAATGAAAATAAATGATAAGTAATTGTTATACTGTCAGGGGAATGCAATGACCTGACTTGCTAGAGCAGTAAACAAATGTTTTCTTAATTGACTGTGTATTTATTATATTAGTTAAAGATCACGGTTCGGTATCGGGCACTAAAAATAGAGGGGGTATCGGGTTGGGTATCAGGGCTCTTAGTTACCTGTTGGGTAATTTCGTAAATTATTATGTTATATATATATATCTATATATAATTATATATTACTAGGATATATATAGTTATAATATATATATATATATTACTATATATTTATTATTAATCATATTTATATAGTATTATATATGGTATAAGTTATATAGTAGCGATTATCACTGAGGGAATGTATGGAAGGAAATGATGTGGTATAGTTATAAGTCTACTAATATATATATATATATATTTATATAATATATATATGTATTATAAATAATATAAATATATAGTATATATAATATATATATAGTTATATTTTATATTATATTTATATTATATATATTATTTATATTATATTGGATATATATAGATATACTATATATATAGTATCAGACGAGGGGAAGTTTTTAGGCTGGTCTTCAAACTTGGCTTTTAAGTGACACATTAATATTATACATAATTAAGTCCATAATAATAATAATAATAATAATATTAATATATACCATTTTTTTCCATAATCATATAACATGATTAATTATCCACGCGCTTCTAAATAACACTTACAGGTCCCTATTTATTATCCCTGTGTGTGGGGGAAAGAAATGTGCCATCACTGTCTGCGGTGTCGCGTAGAAGTGGAACTAAGGGGGTCGTGTAGTTGGGTTGGCTGCATACTATTATCTCTTTGCTAGGAATGCTGATGCATGCTCGGAGATGGTCGTGATCGCGTAAACGGCCTCTAATTTTCGGCGAATTGTATGAATCGTATGGGTAATGGGAATGTCAGAGGAAGAGAGAGAGAGGGGAGAAGAGGAGAGAGGTGAATGATGTATTTAGAAAGGGCAAATTTGGATTTGGTCGCTGTGACTGGAAAATCAAGGGATGAAATGAAAATGATTGGTGTGGTGTGGTGTGAATTGTGTGCGTGCTGGTGTGGAAGGAGATGGAGAGAGGGGGAGAAGGGTTTTGCAAATTTTGATGGGTGACCTGTTGGTACTAGCTAATGTAGCTTTGTGTGTGTGAGTCTAGATTCTAATGGTTAAATTTAAGGTTTGAAAAGGTCAAGGTAGTGTGGTTGTGACGTACTGGTCCATATGAGGGAACGGGGTTGGAGAGAGACGATTTTTTGGATAATTGAATAGATGCTCTGGTGGGGTGAGTAGGAGCTTCAAGATTGATAGTGTTGGGGACTGAATGGTTGGATAGGGATGAAAAAGGATGTGTCAGGTGTTTTGGGGTGGCGGGGAAAATGAGACTGTAGGAAGGTGATTGATTGTTGGTGAGAGAGAGGTATGTGTGTAGGTATATATTTTTTTTAACACAGAGTATCCATAAAGTATCTAGGGTTGGTGTGGTAAGTGGTATGAAGTGAAGTTAGATATGGATTATTGTGTTGGTGAAGAAGATGTTGAATATGTGATGGGTTAAATCAGTGAGGGGGTTTAGGATGGGGCTATTGATCATTATATTGTTCTAATGTAATTAAGTTAGTGGGCTTGGGAATGGGAGGAAGGTGATAAAAGGAAGTGGGTAAAATTAAGAATGAGAAGTTATGGTGAAAAGAAATTAGGATGTGTAAGGTAGACTCGATAGTTAATGGGGGTTGAATGGGAGGTTGGATACTGGGAAAGTTGGCAAATTTTGAAGAACAATTGTTGTATGGCAAGGAAGTGTGTGGATGTGCTAAGTAGGAGTTGAATGGTTAACAGCGATGGTGGATGAAGAGTGATGAAACGGTTTAAGGAACGGAAAGTGGTTGAATGTATAAGCAATGATGAAGTTTTCAAAGCAAGAATGCTTGGATTTATAAATCAGGAAAGAAAAATACTAAAAGGTGCGATAAGTGGACGGAAAAAGAGGTAATGAAAACAGTATTTGGAAGGAGGATGAATGCGGACATACAAGGAAGAAGCTCTTCTGGAAGGAACGCGAAAGGTTAGATGAGAATAAGGGCTTAGATTAATGAATAGGGGATGGTGCTTTTGTAAATGATGAATGGATGTGAGGGGGGTGTGGAAAGAAACTTCGAAATCTGCAGCAATATATAACAGTAATGATGATTTGTTAGTGAATGTGTGTGGTTTTGATGTGCAAGAGGAATAGGTATTTTTGGGTGAGGATTATTAGTAAAGAAGAGAGGTATGGGGTAGCAGTGGAGAAAGTGAATGATGGTATCATGCAGGTATGAGATGAAATTACTGGTGAGATCAAGAGGGGAGGCGAGATGGTGATTGATTGGGGATTGAAGTTGTGTATAAAGGTTTTGGAGGGTATGTTCAGGATGGGAGTAGGGAAAGATCATCAAAGTGGCAATTATTAAGGAGAAAGGGGATGTAGGAAATTATAGGGGATAAGTTTATTGAGTAGTTGTAGGGAGTATTTGCTGGTATTTTGTTTGAAAGAGTGAGTCGAGTGATGAGGGATACTGATTGGTGGAACAAGGTGCATTTAGGAGTGGTAGAGGATGTGTGGGATCAAATCTTTGACATTGAGCAAATGATGGAGAGAAATAAAATGAGAAGAAGAATACAATTATAATTTGGTATTTATGGGTTTACATAGAGGGTAATGATAGAGTTATGGTAGGGCATTTAATGGCTGAGTATTCGAGTGATATATAGTGTTGGTGGTAGGCTCTGATGGAATAAAAGTATTGGTTATGCAAGCAAAATGATGAAGGCGTGTGGTAGAGAATATGGTGTCAATGGTGGGATTGGTTATTGGATTATTGCGGGGTGGAGAGGGTGTGTTGAGTTCGTTTGTTTATTCATTGTATATGGAATAGAGGGGTTATGATGAAGTATCGGGAGGTAAGGGGATAGGCGAGGAATGGGTGTATTAGAATGTGAAGAATGGTAGGATGGTAGGGTGCTATGGCATTTTGTATAGTGTCGAGATGACGTTATGTGGTTTCTGTGATGGTGAATTGAAGAGAGTTTGGAGGTATGTGGTAAGGATTTGGAGGGTATGTAACAGGAGGGGATTTGAAGTAAACGATAGATCGAGTAAGATTATGGTTAGTGATGAGGAACAGTCCTACAGTGTGTTATGTATATGATGTAACAGCTGATAGAAGTGTTCTGAGTTTTATATGGGTAATTGTGGTTGGATAAAGGGACGGGATGATGAAGTGGGTAGTAGAAAAGTTGTGATGGCAGGCAGGTTGCTGGTGCAATTAAATGTTGGTGATGTAAGAGGGACTAGTTTCGAGTGGCGCTAAAGTTTACTTGAAGGGATATGTTGTTTACAGTGTTATTGTATGTGTGGACTTATGGTCTGGATACGAAGTTAGGAATCTAAGTTTCAATGTGTTCAGATGGACTAATCTTAGGGGCGCTAGGTGTGAAAAGAATTGATAAAATGAGGATAACGTATTAGAGAAATGTGTGGTGTGGAGAAAGGCTATAAAATGAGAGGAATAATGAAGTGTGGCATATTGGCAGCTAACGTAAGAGTGAATAACGTTGGTTAAGATGTATAAGTGGAGAGTGTGTTGGACTGCGGAGCCTGGGGAGACGAAGAGAAAGTGGATTGCGTCGGTGAAGTAAACGAATTTGAAAGGAGGAAATTTGTGAGTTTTGATGAGGAGAGAAGTAGGTGTATGGGGATGGGGGGGATTGGTGAGGGGGGTATAGTTGTGGCCCCTGGGCAAGGGATGAACCCTTACCTGGACGATCTACCATAGTGAGGTCCATCGCTGTCCCATGAAGCTTTAGGGGTGGAATTTTTCTGGACTGCGATGAGTTCTGCCGAAGTTAATGGGTACTGAGGGGGCGGGGTAAGGTTGGGTCTTCTTTTCGACTATGTCCATGCTTTCTACTGCTTTCTTTTCGATGTGTCAGGCACCTTATACTTCCCTTGGGAGGAAATAAGGATAGATAATAATAATAGTAAGTAATAATTATAATAATGTACTTCCATCTCATATACTAGTAGTTAGTTAAAAATTAAATTTTATATTCTACTTAATGCATTACTTGTAATCGTTGTTATATATTGTTTTAGTTCCAGATCATCATCATCAAATACGTTTATTGGTAGACCATACGGATCTAGCTCCACTGGAGGCAGCTCTATGATGGGTTTAGGTAGTAGTTTTGGAGGAGACTCAGCCCCTCCACCTCTTGACTTATCTGAGTTCCCATCCCTAACTTCAAGAACTTCTGAAACATCTCAGCAGAACACCAATCCAATGGTTGGAAGACAGCCTTATGGTAATTGTCTCTTTGGACAGGGTAAGATGCGTCGTAGGTACTTCATTCCAGTAACATTACATTGCAAGCAACTATCCTTAGCATTTAATGATTTAATATATTTCATATACAGTATGCTATTGTTTGTTAATAGTAAGTTAGTAACCTTCATTTTGTTTGAGAGTTTTAAGTGTAAAGGATATAAAACTTGCATTGTATGTTGCTGTCAAATTTTGTGGAACATGGCATCTGCTGCCTATTCTACTTATTCCATGGATAAGGCCTTTGGTTGTTGGACTTGCTTCTCTTCACTGGATATTCAAGATTAGCTTCCCAGTTTGGTGATTGGGGTATCTTTTATTATTTCTGTTGTTTTGTTTACTTTGACTTTCAGTTCAACCTTAACAATTTCAGGTTGCTTTATTATTTCTTGTTTCCAATCTTAAAAAATATGTTTAGAACTCTTAAATAATAATAATAATAATATAAATAATAATAATAAAATAATAATAATAATAATAATAGTAGTAAATAAAATACTTTTTAAGTCAAAAAATAAAATTAATTTTAATTTCAATAAATTGGAAACTTTGGTAAATAAAATTGCCCCTTTGAAATATCTTATATAATATATATAAAAAAAAAAAAAAAAAATCTTATACTGCGGATTTTTATTCATTATGTCTGCTTATAGTATTTTAAGTGTGCCAATGTTCTCTGTCTGCTTTTTTTTTTTTTTTTTTTTTTTTGAAGTGTTAATTTAAAATGTGTGATTTGATTTCTATTGCAATGACCATTTATTTGACTTTGGATAGCATCATTTTCTGTTTCAGTGTTTACAAACTTCAGTGTGGCCAAATTAACACATTATTTTTAAAATAAGATTCACGTTTTTCTTGGTAAAGTATTTGATATAAAATCTTAATATAGCCTCAATGCTAGAAATATGTCATCATCATTATCTTCCTCCTTTCCCTAGATTGGGGGTGAGGTGTGCAACATACACCATAAACAGGAAATTAGTAGAACAAGACACAAGTCGAAATGAAAGCCCCTACCATCCCCTCCATACCTTTTTAGTGAGAGCTTGTCTCAGTAATAAAAAATTCACCCTAGGGCCTCACAAGACTGTGACGGTCCCTCGCTCTGGTTTCTCGTCAATATTGGGTTCATCCCTTTGCCAGGACCACTACCATGTCTACCTCCCCTCACAAAACCACGCCATTCCCTCATATTATGCACCTTTCTTCTCGCCTTAGCCATCCTCACATTCCATTCCAATAAACGTTCCTTTACTGACTCAATCCAATTTTTCTTTGATATCCCAGCTAGTTGATTCCCATCATACTAACTTCTATTCATCCTTTTAGTCAACCATTATCATCCATCCTTTCCTTATGACCAAACCATCTTATTACACGTTTATTCTCTCATTTATGCACTTCACACCACACAACTCCCTAACACGTTTATTCCTTATTTTACCAATTCTTCTCACACCTAACACACCCCTAAGATTGTCCATCTGAACAGATTGTACTTTAGATTTGTACAACTTATTCCACATCTTATTTTCACTACTATACATTAACACCAGTAACAACATACCCTCAAGTAAAACCTTAGCGCACTGAGGGTATTCCTTTGTATTCACCAAAGATTTAATTGCACCAGCCACCTTCCTACCATTCACAACTTTCCTACTACACTCTGCATCATCCATTTCCTTTTCATCCAAAATATAGCCTAAATATTTAAACCCCAATTACTCATCATTTAATATAATTTCACCCCACGAACTCAAATCACTCACTACCATCACCTTACTCTTATCTCATTTACTTTCAAACCCCTCCTTTTACATACCCTGCCAAACCCCTCTACCAATACTCTCAAACTTTCTTTAGATTCACCACGCAAAACCAGATCATTAGCATACAATAAGCAGGACACCCTCCACCACTCTCTTCCATTCTTCATCAGTCTAACACCTTTTCCTACCACCCTTACCTCTAATTCTTTAATCACTCCATCCATATAAAAATCATATAGCCAAGGAGACATAACACTTCCTGCCTCACTCCACTATTAATGTTAAACCATTCAGTCTCAGCTTCATTTATTCTTGCTTCGATATTGACACACAACACACATACTTTTGATTCCATTCAGAAGCCTACCAACAACACTATATATCACCAACACCTGCTGCAGAGCTTCCCTATCAATCCTATCATATGCCTGTTGCAAGTCCATCAAACCTAACTACAACTTATTCTTCTCTCATTTTTTCAATCATTTGTTTTAATGTGAAGATTTGATCTGCACATCATCTACCACTTCTAAATTTATGCACCTTGTTCTTCGCCAATCAGTCCCTCAGTCACTTGACGCACTCTTTCAACCAAAATACCAGCATATATCTTCCCTACAACACATAATAAACTAATTCCCCTATAGTTCCTACAGTTCCCTCTTTTCTCCCTTTCCATTATATAAGGGTACTAATACTGCTCTCCTATAATAATAATAATAATAATAATACTTCCCGAAATTCGAACTTTTCCGAAAATAACTAACAAAATCTTGAACTTTAACCGCAAGTCACCACAGGTTACTTTAATTACGGTAATTTAATTACGGTTAATTTATGGTACTTTAATTTAGCAAAAAAATTTTAAAAAGAGATAAAAGTAACAGTATAACAAATTTAGATCTGTTCCCTTCAAAAATTTAGAAATATTTTTTTTATGCACAAATAAGTGGCACCCTAATATTGTTGAGTCGGTGAACGAATGTCTGATAGGAGAGAAATGTGAGTTTGGCAAATGCGGCAAGAATAAAGGTGCATGATAGGAGAGATGCGGGGTTTTGTATGGGGGCATGGTTTGTGGCCCACCTGGGCCAAGGGATGAACCCTTACATTGACGATTTTTACCATAGTGAGGGTCCGTCTGCGGTCCCATGATGCTCTAGGGTGGATTTTCTGTCTGTGACGAGGCTCTCACTAATTAATGGTACAGAGGGGGCGGTAAGGCTGGGGCTTTCTTTTCGACGTTTGTCAAGTTCTCCTACTGCTTTTCTTTTCGAATGCTTGTACAGCCACTTACCCCAATCTTGGGGCAAAGAGGAAGTGAAGAAAAGAAAGAAAGAATATATATTATATATATATATATATTTTTTTTATACAAAAATATATATATATATATATATATATATATATATATATATATATATATATATATATATATATATATATATATATATATACGGTATATATATAAATTATTATCATGAGGTAACATTAAATTCTCCCATTTGATATCTCTAATTTCTCTTGTTTGTATCTGTGAAAGATGATAGTTAGCAAAAGTGCCTAAGATCCTAACACATTTGAATACTCCTGCTGTTGAAAATGATCTTTTTAGAAGCTGGTTGAACTCTAATGGAATATTATTCAAAATCTGAATTGGTGAAGGAGTGAATTGTAATAATAGGAAGGAATGAAAAGAGTATTTTTAATTGTATCGAAAGACCAAAGTAAATGGTAATTAGAAGCAGATTGGATGCATATTCAAAGAGGGAGGTTAGAATAACTAAATGTTGGCATTTGAGTTTGAAGTGGTCATTAAAAAAGGAAAGATGTCTAAGTTGTAAAAGTAAGTGTTTATAAATGAAGGACTTTAGATTCCTTGGAGTTGTAAAATGAACATCACATACTGAAGAGACTAGGGTTAATGGTAAAAGTTTACTGACAACAGAGAGCTGTATATAAACATACGTAATGAATAAACTGTGTGTTGTGTTTTTCTTGAATTATGCTAGAGTTTAGGTGAATGGTTGCATGTAAAATTGAGACTTGAATATGGTGGTGGTAGTAAAATTGTTGGGAGCAGAGGAGAAATTAATTTTATTTTTTCACTATCAATGGATTTCATTTACCTCATCAGTTTATGCAAAGAACACCCCACAGGGAAATTTATTATTATTATTATTATAACTAGACTGCGAACACGTTGGTGGTGCTGGTTTGGGATAGGCGCCCTTAAAGTTTGATTTCCTATAGTCCCCCTGTGTTACCCTCTGAAAAGGGGAATCAGCACGTTAAAAAGTAGTTTATTATTATTATTATTATCATTATTATTATTATTATTATTATTATTATTATTATTATTATTATTATTATTATTATTATTATTATTATGTAGTTTTGAGTTGATTATTAATATATTATATTATATTATTATTATTATTATTATTATTATTATTATTATTATTATTATTATGTAGTTTTGATTTGATAATCTTTCTTTTTCCAGTGGGTATGGTAAAGCAACCCACAACCGAAAGTTCTGAATTTACTATGAGCAGTGAAGATTTTCCAGCACTACCAGGTTCTCAAGTCTCGTCTTCTAAAAGTAAATATTTCTTTTTGTTTCTTTTTTATTATCAGTGATTTTAGGAATTGCATCTAAGTCGCGAGCTTGTGACATTTCATTATAATATACGTATATATACTATATGTATAATATTATATATAATATAAATATATTATAATTATATAATATATATATATATTATCAATATCAATCATATATATATTATTATATAATATTAGACCAAAAGACCAAAAGTGCATCCCATTAAAAATGGAGGTTAACTTCAACACTTCGTAAGTATGTCTCGTGTATACTCTCACCTATATATAATATATATATATTTATTTTATATATATAATATATATATATTTATATATACTTTAATATTTATTTTACTTTACCTTTATTTACTTTATATATATATATATACTTTTTATCCTTCTTATATCATTTAAATATATATATATCTATCTATTTTATGGCCTATACCATAACTCATATAATATATAGGGGGTTATAATATATGATGTGTTGTACAGTATATCAATTATATTATATAGGAGAGGGTCGGAAAGAAAGCAGTAAGAAGAGAAGTATACAAAAGTCGAAAAAGAAATGCCAGCCTTACGGCCGCCGCCCTCGTACCATTAATCGAGTGAGAATCGCCACAGACAGAAAGTCCACCCTAGACTTCATGGACCACGAGGACCTCCTATGGTAAACGTCAATACGTAAGGGCATTCCTTGGCCTGTGGCCAACAACCATCCCCATACAAACGCACATTACCTATTCCACTTATCCCGCCCTGCCAAACCACATTTCCTCCTCAGGACATTCGTTATCCACGTGAGTCAATCCTACTTTCTCTTGGATCTCCCCAGCCGTCGGTTTCCAACATCGCCACTATACATCCGCTTAAACATCAACCGAACTATCATTCATCCTTTCACATGACCAAACCATTCAACATACTTTCATTTATTCTTCATTCTACCCCCTTTCTCACACCACATTTGAAGAATGTCATCAACGCTCTAAGGACGTCATGCTTTTTATCATTCTTGATCGTCACTATGCACTGGCCCTATAGATTGTCATGCGACCATTGAACTTTAGATCTACTTTATTACAGACCATAGCTCACGATATACATAACAATAGGGTAACAACAGGTACCATGTAGCCCTAGGCACCAGACAGTCCTCTTTCTTCACACAAACGATTAATTTGCACCAGCCACCTCCTGCCATACACGAACTTTCCTACTACACTCCTCATCCGTTCCCTTTTCATCACAGTTGCCTAAAATTAAACCAACAAAATTGTTGGTCACCTCTTCTACAGAAACAAACCACACAGCTGAGGAGTGTCCTCAATACGAACCATTACATACTCTATCTACGTTTACTTTCAAACCCCTCCTTTACATAACACCTGAACTCTCTACCAATGCTCTTCAACAACTCTCTTAGATCCCACACGAAGCAAATCTCGCATATAATGGTAGGGGACCCTCCACTATCATCCATTCTCCATCAGGTTGACACCCTCCGCTGCCATCCCTATTTTCAATTAACTCCCATCTATGATACAAATAAATACTCAGGAGACATAACAAAACCTTGTCTCACTCCGCTATTAATCCTAACCAATCACCATGACACCATTTATTCTTACAACACGCTTCACTATCGTCACATATATTTGATTCCAACAGAAGCCTACCCCGAAACATACAATCACAACCACTGCCATAAAAGCTTCCCATTAACTCTATCATACGCGCCATTTGCAAATCCATAAAACACCTAAATACAATTTATTCTTCTCCTGCATTTTCTCATCATTTGTTCAATGTAAAGATTGCTCCACACAGTCTTAACGTCCTACACCTTATGTTCTGTCACAATCAGTCCTCAGTCACTGACGCTACTCTTCACCAAAATACAGCATATTATTCCCAACAACTCAAAAACTTATTCCACCTATAATTCACAGTTCCCTTTTACCTCCTTTATATAGGTTATACTTAATGTGTCCTCCTTCCGCCTCGAACTATCCCTCATGAACTTTTGTACAAACTCCAAAGTAACAAGTCACATTCGCCTCGTTCTGATTATTTCTCCACAGAATTTCATCTATAACCTGCGTTTACATCCAATCCCCTCTTTCTAGCTCTATAGGTTATGGTTGTGTTGGAGTTATACATCTCGTTGCTATACTCATTCCCACGGCCATCAGCGAATTTTTATGCAGTACTCGCTGCGGCGGATCGGGATGTGTGATGGTGCGAGTAGCTGTGGGGCATCCTGATGAGATTTGGGTGGGATTCCGGTGATGTGAATTTAGGTATAGGGGTTACAGTGGTTAATTGGGGTGGGGGAAGTGAGAATGAGGAGGTGAGAATGGAATTAAAAAGAAGGTTGAGGTATAAATCTTTTTAAACACAGAGTTGCAATTCTAGAGTGTGGTGAGATGTATGAAGTGAAAGTGAGTTTGTGTTGAAGAAGAGATGTTGAGTGTTGGGATGTATCAGATAGGGGTTGAAGGGTTGGTATTATTGTTCATATATTGTGTGTTGGATGCAGAGGAATGTGACGAAGGAAGGTAGTAAGTGTTAGAGGAGAAATATGCAGGTCAAGGATAAGATGTAAAGCGTCGCAGTAACGTGTGAAGCGAACAAGTTGGAATACCGAAAATTGGGGCTATAGCATTGTTAGTGAAAGGATATATGTGTGTGCTATGGAATAAGAATGTATGACTGGTGGAAGAAGGGTGAGAAGTGGTTAAAGAAAAAGAACAGTGTTGAAAAAGAATGAAGAAGGTTTGTAATAAAAATCTGAAGAATACTAAAGTGTAGTAAATCCAAGTAATGAACGTTTGGAAGGAGGATAGAGATACAGGGATAGTATTCAAAGAAGGAAGGATTGAGGAGGGATTCTTAGATTAATGTGGTGCTCTAACTGATGATGGGTTGAGAGGATGTGGAGAGAATTCGAAATATGCTGACAAATAGTTAGAGTGATAGTGATGTGATGGGGGAAGATAGGTATTTGGCGGATGAGGATGAGGAGAGTATGTTAGAGAAAATAGATATGTAATGCGATAGATAATACGTCTATGATTCAAGAGGGGGATGGTATGATTTGGGAATGTTAAAGGCTTCGGAATAGTTAATGGATAGGAGAGGAATTAGTAACAGAAGTGCATGCTCTAATAAATTGTGTGATATTGGAGACTATACGCATTATGTTTGTATGTGGTGCCACGGGCTTTTTAGTCAGCCCATCATATTATTAGTGAACACTGAGGGATTTACTTGTTCATATTTTTTATGCCTGTATTCAATTTATTCTGGTTTTTGAAGTCCACATTTTACGCGCATCCTGAGTGAATTTATATGAGATGGCTAAGAGTTTGGGTGGAGGTTTAGGCGAATTAGCTGTTGTCTTTTGGCTTTGGTCTCCACTCTTTCTTTCTGGATGAAGGGGTCCTGGTAAGCCGCGTTTGCATACTGGAGTTGGGTGCTGGTGAATGTTAAGAGATATATTAGAGTATAGTATATATGGTTTGAATAAGTATAATCAAGGGAGTGCTAGTATTTAGGGATTATTGAGTGAAGATGGAGTTGTGTTAATCTTACTATTAATTACAAAAATGATATGAAAATATGTATATGGGGTAGAGAATAATCGAATAAATTTAATATAGGTATGTATTTATATGGATTTATATAATGCACCAACTAGGAACGTGATTAGATGTTAAATTATATAGGATAGAGTTATGGGCTAGTGATTATAGTAATTAGGTATAGGTTGTTTATAGGTATAAGGTACTTCATTAGTAAGATGGAAAAAAGTACTGTATGATGTAGGAGTTAGAATCAGTGTGTTAAGAATATAAAGATTTAGTCATAATTGGTGATATGGTTATTTTGAAGAGAGTAAGTATGCGGGTATAGTATGAGATGAATCTATATTAGTATGAGGTGTTGTATAAGGTGTCGTCTAGCTATGGGTTTAGATTTTAATTTGATAGTATGGAGGAGTATGTTAATTGAATAAAGATATAATATTTTGGTGGGACAATAAGCAATATGGGCTTAGATTATTAGTATGCGTAGGTCTGGTCTCCAAGTGGGGTAAGGAGAACGGAGCTTGTAGGCCTGCGACGGCGAGGAACGCGCCAGATATATGCCCTCTATTCAGTTATTGTATTTTCGGCGGATATCTTCGTTCGGATTGTGGGCGTTCCACGTGAACGGGACATCGGCTAAAATTGTCGTCAGATTAGGAGACTTTTCTGTAATATTTCGTAATTGCAAGTTTATGGGATAGTGTATCACGCTATTCTT
>JABUQX010128639.1:0-10000 GCA_015478945.1 Trachelipus rathkii
GATATATATATAAATACATATATGAGTATATATACTTATATATATTATATAGTACATATAATTTTTTTAAACCAATTGAAGCCCATCTGACAAGTTAATTTATAGCTATTTATAAGTTACACTGAAGTTATGATAAAATTTGGCTAAAGACAATTCATTATTTTCAGGCTTTCATTTATTACTTATAAATTTATTTTTAAAAACTTTTTACGTATTCCTACGGTATCATTTCATTTTCTTATTGATATTATTTTACATTATTAATGAATTAATCTAAGTGTTAAAATATTATATCAGCTGGTGTCCTTAATTATAATTATGATAAATTTACGTCCATTAAGTTATAAATATAGATATTTATTGAGAAGTCTTCACTTAATTCATTTATTTCCATGAAAATAAAACCAGTTAAAAATAAAAAGTTTTACCAAATATATTAATTCAAATTAACGCTATCATTGTTATATTTGTTTTTTCATATCCAGAATTCCAACGGAAAAAAATATTAAATTTTAAAAAATTAAAAAATATATAACATTCCTTTAATATATACACAGCAATATTGCCATAGATACAACGCAAAAATTGATACGATTATAAAAGTATACGCTCATAGATGTTTTTTTACGGTAGCTATATATATAATATGGTTTAATATTATACACTTAAAATTTGTATGGGCGATCAGCGTTAACATTATCTTGGTACTTTTTCAAAAAGAGTGTTGGGTCAGAATTATTCCGTAATCGGAGTTACTATTATATATAAAAAGTTAAGTCGCCTCACGATTAACATGTACCTTACGGTACATATTTAATTCGGTTTATATTCACACCATTATGCCCGTTAATTTAATAAAATCCCAATTCTTGTCCTTCACAATTTTTATTTATTTAATTTATTAATTTTAAATAATGTTTTTGAAAAAATTTATTGATTTTATGAAATTTATTCTTATTTATCCATAAGATTAGAATATATGCTTTTATACATTAAATTAGGTAGATTAACTAGAATTTAAATTATTAATTTTAGTTGTGGGAGGAAAATATGTTTAATGCGCACTTCTTAAATTTGTTTAAAACCATTAATAGGTT
Source organism: Trachelipus rathkii (assembly GCA_015478945.1). Taxonomy (NCBI): domain Eukaryota; kingdom Metazoa; phylum Arthropoda; class Malacostraca; order Isopoda; family Trachelipodidae; genus Trachelipus; species Trachelipus rathkii. The sequence continues at coordinate 1,098 of JABUQX010128639.1, forward strand.
TAAATCCAAAGGAGGAAATAACAATCACGAATTATTATTTTATATATATAACACCAAATTAGCTTGATAAAACATATCAGAAATATAGCATATATCATATAATTAATGATTAGATTTTTATAATATTCTGTTCAATTATGGGTTTTCTCTCTTTGTGTAGGTCTATGGCGCTCGCAGTAAGATTTCAATTGTTAAATAATCGCAGATGGTTAAGCTGTGATACTACGCGAAAGAATAACGAAATTTTTTCTTGCTAGAATTTAATTCGATATTTGTGTTGAGTTGATATATTTTATATCACTCTTATTGCTGAATTTGTTCTTTTTCAAGAAAGAGAGAACTTCGAAGTAAAACTTCTTTACCACTGAGAACAACATACAACGCTTATAAATTAAAATCATGGGTAAATTTTTAATCTTCATTAGAGAAATGTTTATTTAAATATCAGTTAAGTGATAAATTTTATCTATATTGGATTATCGACATTCTTTTTGAGGGATTTATATATATATATATATTAGTATATATATATATATATATATATATATATATATATTATGATATATATATATATATATATATTATATATATTAATATATATATATATCTTATATATGTATATATATATATTATTATATTATATATGTATATATATTATATATATATAATAGTATATATATATATAATATATATATATATATTTATATATTTTTAATTTTAATATTTAATATAATATATATGATATATATCATATATTATATATATATAATGTATATATATATATTATATATATATCTATATATATATATAATATATATATATATTATTATATTATATATATTATTAATATATATATATATATATATATATATATATATTATATTAATATATCTTATATAGTGTTAATATATATGTATTATATATATATATATACTATATATAATATATATATTATATTATAAGTATATGTTATATATATATATATAGTATGTATAGTATTATAGTATATATTATATATATATATAGATAGGGTATAAACTATATTATATGTTATATAAGTTATATATAGATATATATATTGTATATTATTATATTATTATATATAGTCATTATTTATTTCTAACCTGACTCGTTTTAGTACGATGCCACATTTGTTCTAAATGCATTATACGGTATAATTTAAAATTTACATTTTTGGTTGGAGTGGTGTTGGTATGTACCAACAGGGCAATTCAATCACTCTAAGCTGAAGGGCAATGACTTGAGGGAGTTAAACTAAAGTGGGATGGATGTTTAATATTTGGAAAAATATGAATATTATGGATAGTTCTCTAGAACAGGCTTAATCCATGACACCAACAGTACTCAAGATTATAAAACTAATACGTAATATAAGGAGGGTACATGATCAGGCTACAGTAATAAAAGCTTCACTTATTGGGCAAATTATTTTATCATTGTATAGCTAGACCAAGATATTCATACCTCATCTCAGGCTGATCAGATGAATTGAGTATTCAAAACAGTGGGTAATTTATGGGAAGTTATAATTAAGAGCATTTAATTCTTCCTTCTACATTGTCATATAAGTTACTATTTTGTATGGAGTCACTGTTGAGTCAGCAATGACTCTTCATCTTGGGTACTAGATCTTAATATGAATATTTATCTATTAAGAAATTTATATGTAGTAAAATACGCTAATTTCCCTGCTTATGGCTGTTCTCAACCTAAGTTTCTACGATTTGCCTGTGGTCACAAAGTCCAAAATGTTGAAATATCGCTCTTTCAATCATTAGTCAGTATGATGAATGTTTGGCATGAATCAGATGTAGTACATTATTTATTATATGACTTTCTCAGTTCTAATTTTTCTTTGAGAGAAATCTGGTACTCAAAATGAATAGGAGCTATCTTGGCTGAACAACAGAGACTCAATCAAATATAGGTAATCTATTTATGAATAATTGGAGAAGAATTTGTGACTCTAGTATTCCATAAATGTCCACTTGCTCAGTTTGAATACTGCTATACCTCTGGTAATACTAGTTGTACTGATATTGTCTTGTATGTGGCTAAATGATATGTTAAGTAGAGAGGTGTAAAAATATTATAAGTGGCCATAGTGATGACTTTATTTAGCTAGCCTGATGAGTATCCATCCTTTTTACTATTTGTTTGAAATCTGTGTCTGTTGAAGGTAAGGTGGTTAGGGTATAGTCAAGCTGTTCTAAGCCCATTAGATTCTCATAGATTTTCCAAAGTATATGACCATCGATCAGCTCTAAGTTTACTAAATGCTATATGCTTTACACTTGTTTTGAATGCGTGGCCCACACACTCCATCAAATGAGTTAGTTATTATAATCTTTTTGAATGTGAGCATTCGAATGGGGTATGATGATGGAATCAAAAGAAGAGCAACGTAAAAAAGATAACAAAATTTTAAAAATGTTAAATAAAATTTTGTGATAATATTTATATATATTTAGTATAAGTTATAAATAGAATTAGTATAATAATGAATATATATATAATATAGTATATATAATATATAATATAATCATAGTATTAATTATTATAATATATATATTAATATACGTATTATAATTATATATTATATAATAATTAATATATATATTAATTAATATAATTATAATATAATAGTATATTATAATAGTTATATATAATTATTTAATTTATATATATATATAATAGTATATATATATATGATTATATATATTATATTATAATATATTATTATATATATATGTATATATCAAATTAGATCATTTCTACTAAATTAATATTAAAATCAGGCAGAAAAATTTATATTTTTAGTGCTCTTTACAGTTACTCACTTCGCTTTTACATAAAATTTGAGAAAACGCATATTCAACATGCTTAAAAGAAAAACATTTAATAAATAACATGTGGAGACATCAAATAATGCATGGAGTATATAAGTTTGGTAGGCAAAACCTATTGGTTATTTTGTAGTTTTAATGTGTTTTAAACCATGATTTTTTTTATAGTATATAGTTTTAGTACACCATATGGTATTAAACTATCCCACCGGATATGTATATTACTATGTATTTAATATAATGAATTTTTTAGTACTCTCTTTTACATAAACTATATAAGATTAATATATTAATATAATATATATATATAATATATAATGTATAATAATAATATATATATGTATATAATACTATATTAATATATTATTTATAAATAATATGTAATATAATATACTACTATATTATATATTACTTATATATTATAATATCATATTATATATTATATATATTAATATATTATATTTATAATATATATTATATATATATATATAATATTAATATTAATATTTAAAATATTATATACTATATATAATTTAATATATATATATTACATATATACTAATCAGTTATTATATATGACGTTATTATATATATTATATATATTATTTTATTTTATATTATATATTAATTGTTAAAATTAGTTAGGATGTATTATGATATTATATAATTATTAAATTAATTAATTAGTATATATTAGAGGTGGTTGTTATATATTATAGATTATATATTATATATTATATATTAAATATAATATATTATATATTAATAATATATTATATTATATTATATATATTAATATAATATAAATATATATATTAGAATATATAATTATGTATATGTATATATTATATATATTATTTATATATATAAATAGTATATATAACTATTAATATATAATATATTAATATTATATTATTAATATAATATATATATAATAATAAATAATTATATATATATATATATATTTAATATATAAATTAATATATATATATAATATATATTAAATATATTAATATATAAATGATTTATATATGTATATATAATATTATAAATTTAATGAAATATATTAATAATATTATTAATATATATATTATATATATATATATTATACTATTTATATAATAACTATAGGTATGTATGAGTTATATGTGTCTAATAAATTTTTTAATACTGAAAATTGGTATTTAAATATTATATTGATTATATTATATTTATTATAGTATTATATAATATTCATATATATATATATATATATAGTAGCATAGGGTATATATATTATTTGATTATATATATATTATATATATTATGTATTTAAAATCTATGTATATTATATATATATATTTAGGGTTATATATATTATAGTATTATAGCTATAATATATATATTAGGGTTATATAGTATTATTAGTATGATACATATATAGTATTAACGAATAAACTCCGGATACATTAATCAGGTTCCCGGTAAAAATTATCAAAAGTGGGTTGTAATTATCTGTGACAGTACGCATACCAGGTGGGGAATCGGGAGTGGCCGCCGGAGGGTTCCAGAGTGTCTCACGACATGCTCATATAGAACCCTCTCTTGGCACACTCCACTTCTTATGCCACACAAAGCTGGTGGGTTCCTCTTAAACTCATCGTGCGCAATGTAGAGGTACACTCTTGGTTTTATCATTATTAATTGGTTAAGCGGTCACAAAATATTCCTCACTTTAGGTCATGTGATTTTATATATCTTCTATATATATTAGTAGTATATTATTATTAATTTATGATAATATATTATATATTATTTATTATTTATATAATTATTATTATAATATATACTAATAATTATTTATATAATTTATATATATTTATCATATAATATAATATTATATTTAATATTATATTATATATAATATTAATATATATATATATTATACTATGATTATCTCCTTTCCTCCTCTTATAGCTTCGCTCTGATTGTGTTTTGTTTGCTAATAACTAGGCATCAATTGGCACAAAGTGCAACTGATCATATTGTCTCTCGCTATCTTCCTCTATCTCATACTCATGGAAACGATTATCTGAGTTCTATTCTCTTATCCTTTCCTTCTCCCTCAGGTGTCCTTTATGCCTTGTGTTTGATTAGTATTCGGTGCATGGCTTCTGATAATCTATTGAAATCGTGATGGAAGGGCGGGTGGTAATGGTGATTGGCAATTGTACCTCAACCTCTGTAGTTTGAGGGAGTGTAGCTTTTCTGTAGCTGTATCTTCCCTCCCCTCGTTCAATACTTATATCATACTATGCCTCAATTGCCAAAATATCTTACATATCTTTATCCTACCAGGTTTAAAAGAATCCGCGGCAGATATGTCCTCACAACACCTAGTCTTTCCGCAAATAAGGAAGGCCCCTCCGCTCGTGATCCTCTCAAACTCTCGCCTATAAGTTATAACTTGTATTTTATCCTAAAAGATCTTTGAAACCCTTCCCAACAACTCTCACTACTTAGACCATCTGGAGTCCATTCCCTTCTTCCCAATCGCCAGTACGGCTTTCAACGCTCGGGTCTACTGGCGATTTACTTTCCTATTTAACGGATTTATGGTTTTCTGACCTTAGGAACTACGGGGATTGCGGTTCCGTTTGACATATGCAAAGCAATTTGACCGGGTATGGCACGCGTCACTGCTCACCAAGCTCCCTCCTTTGGGTTTTCTCCTTCTCTTTGCTTAATTATGTCTAGTTTCTTTCAAATCGCTCAAATATCGGCTGTTGTTGATGGGGAGGCCTTCTACTTCTTTTTCTTCCAATAGTGGTGTTCCTCAGGGGTCTGTCTGTATGTCCGTACTGTTATTCCTGCTTTCATAATGATCGTGCTCACCCTCACATCTCTCTATCCACTCATATGCCGATGACTCGATCCCTCATTCTTCAACTCATTTTAATTTAATTCTTTACACACACCCAATTCTACAAATCTCCTTCTCCAAAAACACTTCTAAACTTTCCTATCTCTTTCGATGGTTCTCTTGGTCTCTCTGTTGATCAATATATAACATCATCTGGCCTAACACTAAACAAAAAAATTCTTGGCAAACCTCACATCACAACGGTTGCTTGGGACGCCTCAAAGAAACTGGAAGTTCTGTTTAGACTGCGAGACTTTTTTCCTCCTTCTCAGTTACTCCAGTTATAAAAGGGGTCTCATCTCGACAATGTATGGGGTACTGCTCTCCTATCTGGGGGGCTCTGGTTTCCACACTCTTTTGGATAGGGTTGTGTCAAAAGCAAAAAAGGCTATAAAACATGTCCCGATACTTTCTAGTTCACCCTTGCAACCTCTCTAATCTTTGTCGGCGCCGGCGCGATGTTTGGGTTTTTGGGGTGCTTTATCTCTTTTCTATAGGTATGCCCCCCCTCCCCTCCCCACCCCATCCCGGCAGTGCCCGAGGGAGCTTTCCACTCGCTTGCCACCACCTTTACGACGCCCTCGTAGCACAAGGTGTGCTGTGTCGGCACATGAGTTTTTGTGTTGATATTGGTAACTCCAGACTAGTTCGCTGTGGTGCTTCCTTCTTTCCCTGCCACCTCTGTTCTGGTGGAATTCCTCTTCCATCTTCTGTGTATCCTACTCAATTTAATCTCCTCTCAACTTTACAGCACATGCGTCTGTGCTTATTCAATGCATAATAATTTTAATTGCTCTTTTAAGACAATTATCTGAAAGACGTTTCTCAGAGAGGAGAATCCTACCCCCGCTCTCCTTGCGCACTGTAGAGCTTTCGCTTGCTAACGTGAGTAAGCCGAGTAACCATCAATACCTATATAAAATAAAATATAAAAAAATATATATATATATATATATATATATATATTAATTACGTAACAGAATAATACGTAACAATACGTAACGAAAAAACATAATAAGTATCTATTAATTATAATAAAATTATCTTTTATTTTTGCCATTATATAATATATATATATAAAATAATCATCATCATCATCTATACCGCTTTTTAAATTATATTTATAAAAAAGATAGACGTTATTAGCCAGTAATATTATTTGTACTAGCATTATATATTAATACAATAACATAAATTTATTTCAAATCTAATTATACTATAAATAATATCTTTGCACCCTATTTAAAAAATTTATAGCTTCACACCTCACCAGTTACATTTTATTTTAAATATTGGTTTTAATATATTACATTATTTTATATGTTTCACTAAACACCTAATAATACTACCATCTAAAACGGCGATTTACTTCATCTCATTCATACACCGATATTCCTAGAAATACATAATTATTATATAAATGTAAATTATCAATCATATAAAAGAGTATCACCAATGTTTTTATTTCATTATATCTTCAAACAGTAATAAAGTTAATTATATTATACATATATTTAAAATATAAATAACCTTAAATGAAACTTGTTTATTAATCATTAACTTTATTGAATATAAGGAAATTGTTCGGCGTTACGGAGGAAGACGTGATTTTATACTATATAATAGCGGCTGATCTGTATAATCAGGAATGTATAAGCGCGGGAAAAAGCTGTCGTATTATATATATATATATATTATTATATATATATATATAATATATATAATATATAATTAATATTATTATATTATATATATAATATTATATATATTATATATATATTATATATATGTAGTATTATATCTGCAGTAGCTGTATAGGGTGAGGATAGGACTATCTAAAACTAGCCAATGATGTATCAGTGAGCGAGACGCTAAGTAAGTTTAAGTATAAAATCAGCTCACGAGAGAAGTGACAGTAGATTATAGAAAGTAGTAGTAGTAGGTAGTATGATATATAAACCTAGTATAATGGTCATTTTTTAGGATAGTTAATCTGAGTATACTACTTAGTATTTATTAGTGAGCTTTATATATATATAATATATATATATATATATATATGTATATATATTAATAAGTATATATATATATATATATTACTATATTTATATTTATATATATAGATGGTATTTTTATTTATAATAAAATAATATATATATAACTATATAATATATATATAACTATATATTAATATATATATATATATAGTATATTATATAGTCTATATATATATATATATTATATATTATATTATATAGCTGTATATATATTATATATATATATATTATATATAGTATATATATATATATATATATATATATATAGTAATATAATATAGTTATATATTATATAATATTTAATTATAGGTGTAGTTAATTAAATCTATACTAGTATTTATATATTATGTAGATATGGAGTCAATATATAGTATATAATATATAGTGAATATATATCTGATGCGTAAACCCAGACTATGTTCGGGCTGGGCTGGTGGTCTTTGCCTGTACTCGTTTGCCTGCCACCTTCGTGTCTTCTGGGGTGGATATTCTCTTTCCATGTCTTCTATGCGTATGCCACTCAATTGAAAATCCCACCTCACTTTAAAGGGCGCCTGGGTCCTGGTGCTTATCTGCGTAAGTTTTGGCGTTTAGATGAATACTTACGTGGAAGCCGTTCGGAAGCCCCCTTGTCCTTGAATAGGGGCGTCTGCCCGTGAGAGGCGGGTGTGACAAAGAAAAAAAAGAATTATAAATAGTATATATATATATTTTTAATACAGTACAGAGGCGTAATTACAGCGTAACGTATAATATATATATGTCGCTGAGGGATATATATAATAATTATTGTTGATGCAATATTATATATATAGGGTATAATATAGTGTAAGTATATATAGGGTAGTGATAGGTAGGTAACTGATCTGCGGTACAATTATAGCTATGATTAGTAATAAATAGATAGTATTATTATATATATATATATTATATACATATATATATATATTATTATATATATATAATATATCATATATATATATATTTATATAAATAATAGTGGAGAGCTATAGTACTGATGGTAGATAGTAGTATTGGATACTTAGATATAGTGATGATAGTTATGGAATAAGGGAT
>JABUQX010128639.1:15000-17500 GCA_015478945.1 Trachelipus rathkii
ATCTAGCCAACACTGTACAGATTTGAACCTTAATTTTATATGAGGAAAACTTCCAAGTTGCTATGAAATAATAGAAGCCAAACTGGCAACATTATAAAAAGTACAATAGGAATTTTGAATTCTTTATTTTCATATGTTGCTATATTTGTCTATTTTTTAAGAAATTATAAAATTGGCTTATTTTAGGGCCGCAGTAGAGCCCAAAATTTAGTTTAATTGAATATAATTAAAAATAAATATCGTACGCACAATTTCCAGTTGAAAAATGATTCCTTTGTTATTTTCTTAATTGATTACTAATGTTTTTTATGTACCCAAATTGTTAATAAAAAAAAAATTCAGATCACTTTACCTTGACAAAAATTTCATATTTTCTATAAACATCCTAATGCCTGCAATCTTTTAAATTTGGAGGGGCTGAGCCCAAATAGCCCATAAGTAGACGGAGCCGCCACTGTATAGTATATATATATATAGTATATATATTATATATATATATATATATATATATAATAGATATATCATATATAATATATATATAGTAAATAGTATATATATATACTATAATAAGTATATATTTCTGAAAATTTTTGCATTGGCTTATGTTTTGAAATAATTAAGCTTTATTTTTATTTGGAGGGTTAATCTATATATATATAATATATATATATACTATATAGTATATATATATATATATATAATAGTAATATAGTATATATTTTAATATATATATATTATAATATAAGATATATATTTATAATATATATATATAATATGATTATATATTAGTATATATATATATTATATATATATATATAGTACCATCATATACTAAACCAAATATCATCTATATATATATATATATAGTATAAATATATATTATAGTATATATATGTACTATATATATATATATATATATATATATATAGTATATATATATAGTATATTAGTATATAGTATATATATTCATAATATTATATATCTATATATATATTATATAAATATATATATATATATACTAGTATATAGTATATATATAATTATATAATATAATATATATAAATAGTATTATAATTTTATATATATATAATATATACTATACTATGATATATATATATATATATATATATAATATATATATAATAGTATATATATATATTAGTAATATAATAATATGTATATATATAGATTATATATAATATATATATAATATATATATATTATATATGAATATATATATTATATATATATATAATATATAGTATATAGTATAGTATATATATATAATATATATATGATGATATAAATATAATATATAGTATATAATATATATATATATATATATATATATAATATATCAGTATAATATATATATATAGTATATATATATATATATATAGTAATATATAGTAATAAGTAGTATATATATACATATATATATTATTAATATATATATATATATTATATAGTATATATATATATATATATATACTATAGTATATAATATATATATATATGTATATATGATATATATATATATATATTGGCGTCTGGGGCAGGAGGTTGCTAGCCCCACTTGACGACACCTAACGCAGCCTCCGGAAGAAAACGCCACTTTAATCGTGACAGACGCTCAACTCTCTTCAACATCTAATATGTCTTCTATTGAAGGTGGTTATTCAAGATCCCCTCACCTAACCCCTTCAAATTGGTGACACCTGGAGTGACACGTTGCCACTGGAGTCTCACAACGAACACCCAGAAAACCAGTAGGCCGTCATTCTGCTCTCCAAGTTTTTCGCAGTGGTAAGACATCTCGTGATGGTTTTGAACACTCGCCAACAAGTGCTTCCCTTCCTGAAGCCAGTTTGTTTATGGCTACAACTCCGTTCAACGAAACGTTACATCAAATCAACTGCTTTACCTCCATACTGGTTTCAACCGATCAGCTCAATTCGATCACCAAAGAACCATTAAATCAAGTTCTTCTACGGCGCTTACTCTGTTCAGTCATTCTCTGTGCACGCCTGTCCTTGTGCTTCTCAACTGCGAGGTGCGAAAACAACTGGCACGTAATAGTACAGAGTTGTCCGAAGCCTTCTCGCGTACTTTAATCACAGCTGTGCACAGCTAGCTCTTCAAACTGGACACGCTACTCGACCCGACGGTCCTTCCAAGTCGGAGAAGAAGCGGAAGTGTGCTGCGCCGGCAATTGTGTACGTTCTGGGTGTTGAATAACCACCTTCCAAGTATATATTATCTATAATCCACTAGTATATAAATATATATATATATATATATATATATATATTAATATATATAATATATAATTATAGTATAGTATATTATATAGTATATATAATATAATATATTATATTATACTATATAGTAATATATATATTATATAATACTAGTATATATATATATTATATATATATATATATATATATATATATACTTATATATATATTATATATATATATATATATTATAATATATG
>JABUQX010128639.1:20000-24165 GCA_015478945.1 Trachelipus rathkii
GCCAGGATGATGGCCTTGGAGCAGCTGACCAATGATTTTTCTCAGATCTTTAATTGGTGATGAAAACTGGTAGTTTTCAATATCTCAAAAACACAATTTCGTCATCTATCTACTCGATATAATATTCCACACTGTTATAATGTCTTCTTCGAAAATATACAACTGAAACCTTTTTCTGTTCTTAATATTCTCGGCGTTTCCTTTTCTCGTGATCTTAATCATAAGGATCATTCTTTACTTCTCTTTCTGAACAAGCTTCAAAGAGGTTGTGCAATCTGAAGCGCCTTCGTAACATCTCAACCCTCCACCCCAGTTGCTTGCTCTGAATAGGGACGCTGTTCGCCCTTGTATATAGCATACATCACAATTCGGAGTTGATTCCACACCTGCACACACACCTACACACACACACACACCCTCACACACACACACACTGCTCTCCTTGATAAGGATTTGTCTAAGATTATTCGACTTGCTCGCTCTCTCTCTCCCTCTCTCTCTCTCTCTCTCTCTCTCTCTCTCTCTCTCTCTCTCTCTCTCTCTCTCTCCACTCTCTTTCAAGCCTGCCGTCGAACTGCTGCATCACTCTTCTCTTATACTATCGCTATTACAATGGACACTGTTCTTCTGAACTCTCTAGTCAAGGACCTCCTCCTTTGAGGAGGAGAGCTCCTGCCACTCGTGTTTTCCCAGAGTTCAGTTTCATCATTCTCCGCAACTCTCCTGACCCCACACTTAAACGCTGCTCTCAATCTTTCATGTTCTCCATTGGTAAAGTCTGGAACACACTTTCTTCAACTACTTTTATCTTGTACATCTTCAAACTTGGTGTATCGGAAAATGTCAACCTTTGATTTGGCCTGGGATCCTGGTTCTCCAACTCTTGTGGAATTTGGTAGACCTCCTTTCGTAGACTTTCGTGGAATTTCGTAGACCTTTACCCCACCGGGTAAATATATATAAATATATATATATATATATATATATATATATATATATATATATATATATATATATATATATATATATATATATATATATATATATATATATATATATATATATATATAGTAAACTACAATACACGTAGTGTTAATTGGTAATATTTATATGGAATATTTATATGGAATATTTAAAGCAATATTTATATAGAACTTTTAGTAATATACATATTATTTCCCAATCCTTTATTTCATTCCGTAATCTGGTTGAGATATGTTGACGATATCCTGGCCCTCATTCCCAAAGAATCAAATACAAACTCAGACCTCATTTTAAACTTTATTAATAATATACACCAAAATATCAAATTCACCATAGAATACGCAATAAACAATACAATACCTTTTCTTGATACCCTTATCACATGGTCTAATAATAATCCCCCCACATTTCAAATTTATCGCAAACCTACATCTTCTGATTCCTATATTCACTGGTTCTCTTTTCATCAATATTCAACAAAATTTGCCGTCCTCTCCAATTTGCTTCTACGTGCCCTCAGAATATGCGATGCCATACATCTTGAAAAAGAAAAAAATATCATTAATATATTCAAAAAATTAAATTACCCCAATCAGTCATTTACAAAGCCTTTCAATCTGCTAAAAATAAACATTTAAACCCTACTACTAATCAAAGAACTTTCACAAACTTTCTACCCATCCCCAATATCAATACATATTCATTAAAGCAAAATATACCTGCTACCATACAAACTTTAAAATCTAACTTACTAACTTTAAAACATATACTAAAACCAAAAAACTTTCACCTAAATCATAAATCCGGAATTTACAAAATCCCATGCTCACATTGTAACAAATACTATATAGGAGAAACTAATAATTTAGACATAAGACTATATCAACACTCACGATTTACAAACAGATAAACTTTCCTCTTCCTTAACCATACATAGAAACAATAACAATCACCTAATTAATATAAGATCATCTGAACTAATAATACCCGTACAAGATACATCACAAAGAAAAACAATAGAATCTTTCATAATTAAAAATTCCCATAATTTTAATACCCAAACAGGTATTCCTTACATAGACGACATTACCAATCTCCATTTGAATAAATCCAGAAAACTTAAACTTTTTCTACAAAAAATATAACCCTTTTCATATATTTAACAACAACCAGCCATGTTGCCAGAAACCGGATCCATTTTCATATCATCTTCCTGATTTTTGCCTTTAGTTCCTGAAGAAGCAGCTCGATATGAGTGCGAAAGCTAGAACTCTATAACAATTATCTTTAGTTTTTATTGTGAAAAAAAATGGAAATATAATCAATAGTATAGTGTATTAAAATAAAATCCATTAATTTAAAATTATGTGTTATTTTTCTTTGTGTCACCTCAATAATGTTAAATTATTATTTTTATATATATATATATATATATATATATATATATATATATATATATATATATATATATATATATATATATATATATATATATATATATATATATATATATATATATATATATATATATATATATATATATCAGCGTTTTAGGTTTAAGTACATTGTCAAATTACAGAGTACAAGTACAAATTGCTCTAGAATTGTTCAAGTATAACAAGAGTACAAGAGTATAAGATACTCACAGAATTTGTTCAGAAGTACAAGTACAAATTACCAGAGTACATGGTATCAGGAATTACAAGTACAAGTACAAGTACTTTTGAAAACTTGCAAATATATATATATATATATATATATATATATATATATATATATATATATATATATATATATACTATATATATATATATATATATATATATATATATATATATATATATATATATATATATATATATATATATATCATCATCATCACCACCCGTCTTATCTCCCAAGACTGGAGGCAAGGTGCGTAACATATGCCGACATAAAAATAGTAGAAGAATATGAAGCAAGTGAAAAGAAATCCCAACCTTACCGCACCCTTTATGCCAATTAGTGAGAACTCGTCTCAGTCAGAAAAATCCACCCTAGAGCTTCACGGGACCACGATTGACCCTAACTATGACCTCGTCAATGTGGGGTTTATTCCTTGGAGTGGGCTACAACCACCTCCTCCCACAAAACCCACCATTTCTCCTGTTATGCACGCCTTTCTTCTCGCCTCTGCCAAACTCATTTTCTCTCCTCCAGGGCATTGCTTTTCTGACTCATTCCACTTTTTCTTCTGTCTCCCATCGGTCGATTCCCAATACACTTACCACTATATATCCACTTTTTACCGACCGTCTGTCATCCATCCTTTCCACATGACCAAACCATCTCAATACTTTCATTTATTCTCTCATATACCCCAATCTCACACCAAACAACTCTCTAATACGTTTCATTCCTCATTTATCATTTCTTTCACCTAACACGCCACTAAGATTTGTCCCATTCTGAAGACATTGTAATTTAGATCTATACCCCTTATTCCAGACCATACATTAACACGGGTAACAATATACCCTCATGTAAGACCCTATATAGCGCACTCAACACTTAGTCTTTACATTCACTAACGATTTAACTGCACCAGCCACCTTCGTGCCATTCTACAATTTTCCTACTTACTCTGCATCATCCGCTCCCTTTTCATTCAACATATATACTAAATATTTAAACCCAGAGACTTTTTCCAGCTGCTCACCATCTAACATAACCACACCGAGGTCTGTCCTCACTCACAACCATAACCTTACTCTTATCTACGTTTAATTTCAAACCCTTTCTTTTACACACCCTACCAAATCTCTCTACTAGTCCTCTCAAACTCTCTTCAGATTCGCCACACAAAACCAAATCATCCTCAAATAATAGGTAAGGAATCCTCCACTCTCATCTATTCTCCATCATCTCTATCCCTTGTCACCCCCTACCTCTAATTCTTTCCTTAACCTCATCCATATACAGATTGGATTGCCAAGGAGACATACCACATCCCTGTCACACTCCGCTATTAATATTAAAATAATCACTTTCGACTCTATCTATTCTTACACACGCTTCACTATCGTCATACATACTTTTGATTCTATTCAGAAGCTTACCACCAACACCATATCGCAACACCTGCCATAGATTCCTATTAATCCTATTATACGCCAGTTGAAAATCCATAAATCCTAAATAG
>JABUQX010128640.1:0-32638 GCA_015478945.1 Trachelipus rathkii
GATAATACGGGTGTAAGTGGATATTGCAATAAGATATAATAATAATGAATAGATCAACCAGTTCTTTGCAAATAAATAATCATGGATATCCATGAATAGTAATAATGATAAATGAATAGTGAAATAATAGATAATGGTAAATCACCTGAATAATATCAAATATGATAGAGAGGCTAGTATAATAATAACTAAAATAATGTATGGCGAAAAAAAATACCAAGTCTTATCAAGTAGACCACAGAGCAAAGGCAGTACTATGAGAGTCTATATTCTACATCTATTCCAATTTGGTCAGATGGGAAGAATACTTCGGTTGCTAAGCAGTTGGAGAACACATGTCATAAGGAATACGAATTATTTTTCTTTTGTTTCTGACATCATTAATGTTATAAATATCAAAAATTAATTAGTTAAAAAGAAAGAGTCTCGATTGTTCATTCTAATTATAATTATTATTTTTTGGTAAAGAATAACAGGTTCATGAAAAATTCGATTCGGATAGAATCGAAAAATGTTCAATATTCTTTTTTGTATCATTTGTGATGTATAGGCGAGAGACATAATAATATTAGCATATAATAATAAAGTATAACCCTTTGTTGATTGTAATCTTCTATTTAAGAAAAACTACTTTTGTACTACTAGTAGTGACTGATTGTATATGTGTGTTTGTCGGTTGGTGCGGTTGGTCGTTGTCGTTGTCGTTTGGTCGTTGTCAGTTGGTTGTATCTCATTACTCTTTTACTCTACTAGTCTCGTTTGTCGTTGTCGTTGTCGTTGTCGTTTGTCATTGTCATTTAGTCGTTTGTGCGTTTTTGATTTCATGTTGTGTTGATTATGATTGATAGGTTGTCGTTGTCGTTGTCGTCATGATTCGTCAGTTGTTGTAGAAAAGCTAATTGCAAAAGAGAAAGGTAAAGTTGGAATATATATAATATAGGATATTTTCTATAAAAACATAAAATAATAATTCATCATTATATTAGGTATATAGTATATATATTTTTATAAATATGAATATAATAAGAGTCTTATTTATGTATTTAAACTAGAGAAACTACATAGGATAGTGATATACAAGTAGTTTATACTCTAAAATGATAGTGACTTTTATGATATATACTAGTAGTATTATTATAATATCAGCTCGTTATATATATATATATATAGTTTCAATTATTAATAGAATTTTTACTGAGGCCTTACCTCATCTATCAAATTGACATGTTTTTTTTTGGTTGTCTTTTAAAATAACAATACGTGATATATGTTTTTAGATTTAAATAAGTTTTAATTAATATACCACTTGATGCAATAGGTAATTTTAGTGCGCATAAATAAATTGTTATAGGTTGGCGGCTTGTGTCTCAGTTACTCTGGTATAAGCTATAATGTATGTTAGTTGGTTATTGATAGGTAATATAGTATTACTATTATATAATTATTAGTGATGAGTTAAGTATATATATTAGTAGATAACGTGATAGTATATATATTAGGATATGGCGGTATTATTATAGCTGTTTGTTCATTTGTCGGGTGTGTTATGTTATATTGTCTCTAGTAGTATGGTATCTGGTTATAGTCTTATTATCGGTTATTATGTATACTAATTGATTGATTTTATACGCAGATAGATAAGCGTTGATATATATTACTATTAATAAATTGTGACGCAGATATTAATGAGCATTAATAATTGCCATATATATACCTACAATTGATGATTTAGTACTCTGTATTTTAAGCTCTATTGATTGCTAATTATAAAGTTAAGTGTTTATGAGTCAGATATAACATATGATACATAGGATAATAATACCTTTAGTAAGAATCGGCTTAGATACACTATTATGAATATTATATATATATAGTATAGTATTATTATGATATATTATATATATATAATGTATATATATACATAGTATTTGTATATTTGAAAATAAGATATATAATAATATATTGCATATATATAAATATATCATTAATATATTATATATTATATATTAATATTATATCTATAATATTAATATAGTAATTAATAATATATATATATATATATATATATATATAGTGATAGTATATATATAGATATATATATTATTTATATTAAGTATATTATATATATCTAATAGTGTATATATATATATATATATTAAGTAGTAAGTATATTATATTAATTATATATTAATAAGTATATAGTATACTTATTAGTTAATATATATGATATCATCTTATATCTTATATATAGTAGCGTAGAACTTATTCTACCTTTTTATATAATAGGGTATATATATTAGTATACCGATTTACATAGTATATTCGTGAACGATATATTAAGCAATGTATAATGGTAGTGATTATGTTTAGTTTATGTTCTAGTGATATTAAATGTATATCGAAGGCATTTAATAGTAGGTCTATAGCGTAGTAGAGGGTTTAGCCAAATAAACAGTATAGTACTTTTCTTTTTTTTGTTATTTTATTAAAACTAAAAGGAAATACTCACAGAGTAATATATAGTCGAAAGATTTTGTGAATAAAGAAGTCAGGAGTTCACTCATCGGCCTCTAAGCTGGGGGGTAGACAGCACGGGGAGGCAATAAGTAAGTTACATATTTACGTTTACCAAAGTACTACTATATATATAGTAGTTATATTTCATTTGGTGAGTATAGTACTAGGTAGTAGTAGTATATAATAGCATATACAATAGTCCTGCTACTATAATATTATTGATAAGCCTGATTATCGCTTCGCAGTACCCCTTTAACATAGAAATATATACTATCCATGGTGTTAAAAAAATGAAATAGTGAAGCAGTTGTCATGCATCTCGGTTTAATAGTTAGTAAAATTAGACTGATAAAAGATTCATGTATGGTTGGTTGGAACTCTATGATATAGTAAAACACAATCGCTAACTAAACGTCTTTTAAAAATTTAATGGAAGGGTAAGAGAGGAGAGAACTAATTTAACACTCTTCTGTTTACACAGAATCTCCAGGAGTTCCGTTTCACTTGAGGTTGCAGAATATAAGACTCAAAATTTTTGTATATTAAATACTTATTAATTTTTGACATACACTCAGACACACTCAAAGAAAAAAGCCAACTTCTTTATAAATTATAATTGTTGGTCTAATTGGTGAGACTAGGATTGTGACAGGTATTATAAGCCTGCTCAGATGCATACATAATTGTATTCATATACTTTAGCAACGTTTCAGGGTTTCCCCCTAATTTTCACTCGTATATAGTATGCACTTATAGTAGTACTTATATCTATATATTATAATATATATAGGCTTAGTAAATAGTATATAGATTATATACTACTATTACTTGATAGTATGCATGATAGCAGGATATTTTACCTAATGCGTAGATATATGATGGATATAAGTATACGTATAGTATACGTATATATATATATATTGAGTATATTTAATATATATATATATATATATATATATATATATATAGGTATCGTATTATATTTAATATTGATATATATATATATAGTACGTCATAATATATATATTATTATAATAAAAGCTTGAAGAGGTTTATAGTTTCACGTTGTTAGTATTTAATTAATAGTTGGGTTAAAATTAGTAGGTATATAAGAGTTAGCCTAGTTGATTAATATATAGCTACTGATACACTAGTAAGGTATATATTTATATATATATTATAAATATTAGTATAATAAGAAATTCCTTTATAGTAGTATGAATGTTTTTTCTCGTATTATAATGATATATATATATATTATCATTATTAAGTATATATCGTATACACTATTGAATATATAATATATGACGTATATATGTGTATAATAGTTATATATTACTATACATATAGTATGTATATATATATATAATCTATGTATATTATATATGTAATATATATTATATGATATATATATATATGTAATATGATATATTTTATATTAAAATGGTTTATATATAAGGTTAATATTAATATATATAAAATACATATATAATATATAGGTATATATATTTAAGATAGTATAGTATATGGGATTTAGTTATATGGGAAGGCGTGATATAATTGATTGTATAGACTTATATATGATGTATGTGTTTGAGTGATGGATTGTGCAGCTCTCATCTGGAATATACGATATCGCGTGAGAGGTTAAATATATCATGATTAATAATAGGTATAGCCTTAGTTAATATATAAGTAGTCATTTTGATTATAGTATATTAATATAGTATATATATATTAGTATAAGAGTCATGTTATTATAATATAGTAGTAATTACACGAGGTCTGTTCGACACGTGACGTTTGTGGTTCAACGCACAGATAATGCTGCAATAAAAAGTATATTTCCAACTGTATGAAATTAGTTAAGATAATATAATAATATATAATATAATAATGAATAAATAAAGTTTATAATAAGTAAGTATTTTATATATATATATATATAAAATAAACGTATATATAATTATATATATAATATAATTATATACTATTATAATTATATAGTTTATAATAGTTTATAAATTATATATATATAATTAATATAATATATATAAATTTAATTATATATATAGTATAAATTTAATATAATAAATATAGATAATTATAAATAAAATTAGACCAAATGTATAGACACTCTCTTCAATTTAACAAACCAAAAAGTGAAAGATTCTCATCAAGGCTACAAGACAATCATTCATGTAAAATATATAAAAACAACAGAAATGTCTATTGCAATGGAGGTGTGGAAAGTTGCAGAGCTTTGATTGGATTATTTAGTAAATAGAGAATATCTTAGGCAAAATAGTAAAGGAAAGTAGGTGACTATTGGTGGAATTATTTAAATATTTGGGCAGATTCCATAGAGTTTTGGGGAAATTTTCACGAATAAGTATTTGTGGTGTATATGAGAATCCTCTATAAAATAACAGGTGCAAAGAGTAAAAGTAAGCGTTTTAACTTGAATGAGAGAATGTAAAAATGAGTAATAGTATAATAGTATAATAATAGTATATTATTATAATAATATGTAATATCTAAATTATATATAATAGTATAATATATATAATACAAGTATTATAAATATAACACATATATATTTATATGTAAATAATGGTAATACAATATGTAAATAGTATATTTTATAATAAGTATATTATTGAGAATATATTAGTATATAATATAAGATAGTATATATAATATAAATTTATAAATAATATATTAGGTTAATTAATAAATTGATATATATAAGAATTATCATTATTATATGTACTAACATATTCCTAGATTTACGTATATATATATAAGATAATATATATATAGTATATATATATATTTAGTAGTATTATATAATTTAGTATATAGATATAGTATATAAATATATATAATATATATTAATATGATATATATAATAATAATTAAGATTAAGATATAATTAAAATCTAATATTATATATTGGATAAAATTATAATTATACATAATAGTTATATTCATATATATATTAATATATAGATATATTTTATAATATATAAATATATTATATATATGATAATAATATAGTATAATTATAAGTTAAATTTATAGTATATATATATAATAGTATAATACGTTATAAGTATTAATAATGATAGTATATATCATATTAAATATAATATTTTAGTTATATATATGATATTTAAATATAATATAGTATTATATATAGTATTATAAGATACTATTATCATAGAGAGAGAGGAGAGAGGGAGGAGAGAGGAGAGAGAAGAGGGTAAGAGAGAGAAGAGCGAGAAGAGAGAGAGAGAAGAGAGAGAGGGGAGGAGAGCAGGAGAAGAGAGAGAGAGAGGATGAGATGAGAGAAGATGAGTGAGTATTGGTAGCAGAGGATGCGAAGGACGCACGAGGAGAGCGGTTTTGGTTTCAAAATAGAGGATATTATAGATTTTGGTTGTAAAATATTTTCCAGTATTTAGTGTTTTCGGAAAAGTGACGTATTTGTTTCAGTTGATCGGAATGTTAATAAAAAAATTCATCTTTGTCAAGTTAGCCCAACAATAATGTTATTTAATGCTGTGTTTATAAAACATTTATAGTTATACAGGCGCCGTTTTAAACTATAGTAGAAGTAAGACGGCCACCTGGGGCGGGGCGTGTAGGAGAGTTGAACATGAAAGTTGTGGCAATACTCTGCAGATTGAGGCGGATGACGCCTGGTTCAATTCCTCCAGAGGGTCGTGGGTCAGTACCTTCGAGTTTTTATCTTCCCTGTAGGGGCAAGAATTAGAACTTGGCTGGCAGAAGTACGGTGGTGTGGTCGAGCAGGCCTGTAATGGATTCTGGCCCGTACTGAGCTTAAAAGTTCGTAAGATTTTCTGTAGTCGTCCACCCTTGAGGTTACGCTTTAGTATGAGAAGTGAGGGGTAAACAGATACGTTTTTAAAAATATTAGAATTAATTAATGGTAAATAGCGATTTAAAATAGAAGTTTACGAATTAAATCAAATACATATTTAAGCTAAAATGACAGTCAGTATTAATTTATTGATAGTCGATTTATAGATAATATAAAGAAAACTAAGTACCTCTGCTTAGCTGTTAATTTTACCTCATTCAGAAAACCCTGACCCCAAATTAATTAATTAGACGAGTACAATAGATATGTTCTTTTCTCTTAGATAGTATATTGAATAGTGTAATTGAATAAACTAAACTTTAATCATGTATTAATTAAATACATTTAATAATTAGTTACGATACAAGTAGAAAACAATGGGGAACAATTCACCAGGATATCTGAAAAATGAAGGAAAGGTATCAAGCAATAAGCAATTAATAAGTGGTTTTTCATTAATAATCAAAAAGTTAAACTAAATTAATACTAATTACGATAATAGAATAATTAATGATTAATAATTTAAATAATGAATAAGTAATAATAATAATAAAGTAATTTGATGAAATATAATATTTAGGTAAGCGGATAATAATAAAATAATCATAGATTAATAAAAATAAATGAAAAGGATATAAAGATAAGATAATAATAACACTCATTATTGAAGGAGTACATAACTCAGATACTTTATAATCATAACTCGGAAACTATATAATAAGGATAATATAAGTAGTAGAATGAACTAAATAGATTTACTGTAAATAAATAATTATATATATTTATAGATAAATAATAATAATGAATAATAAACAATATAGGTAATAAATAATAATATAGATAATATTAATTAATATGATTTTTTAATATTATTTGATATAATAATCAGATTATCTCATTTTTCCCCTAGTAATTGTCATCTTAATCTTACACCTAGTTTGTTATTTTATTCAAATTTGTTGAAATTATTCTTTATCTTTTTTTATTATAGCAAAGAAGACCATATGTTGATCTATTCTTGTTTTTAATGTCTTGTTGGGTCATTGGTCGGTGTTACACCTGTAAACGTTTAGTTCTGCTTGTAGGCTGACGACGCGATTGAGTGGGGCTTGTTTTTAGATAACTACAGAAGGGATCCGATTTTATGAAGTAGTGATTTGCTTTAGATTAATCTCGATTTTGCTTACTCGCCTTGGCTAGTCGATTAATGATAACTGAATACATAAGAGAGTAGGTAGGATTTTAATAACGGATAATTAGATAAATGATTAAAATGATATGGATGTAAATTGATAATGATATATTGATTAATGTATGATATGATGACATCTTAAATTGAGGTAATAATAGATAATATGAAATAAAAAGATTAATAATTAACTATAATAATATTAATTTAAAAGCCTAAATTTATTCAGAAATTAGTAAGATTTAGTATATGAACTCACATAATAATCCAATAATAATAATGAATAATAAGTAATAAATGGAAATGAAGTAATAAAAAATAATAAGTGAATGATAATAATAATAATTAATAGAGTAAGATAATAATGGAGATAATAATAATAATATAGATAATAATAATAATAATAATAATATAATGAATATGAATGAATAATGAATAATGATAATATAAGTAATAATAATAAATAATAATAAATAATAATAATAAATAATAATGAATAATATTAATAATATAAGATAATAATAAATAAAATAATGAAAACTCGGTAATGGCTCTGTTGTGATGAAAATAGATATGAGAGAATATTTTTCCTGCCTGTGTGTGTTATAGCACCCCAGAAGATTTCCTTCTTTCGCACAAGCAGGTGCTTAAATTCTGCCAGAGATCTCCGCCACCGCTATAAGCGGAGAAAAACATTTGAAACCCCCTAAAACCGCAAGAACCAGCCGATTTAAAGGTCCACCATCGAGGCTTTTATTCAACGAATTCGATTTTCTAATTAGACAGCTTTATATACAGATACATGGAAGTTACTGCTTGTTAACATTTAATTCGACAGCTGCAATTTAGTAGCTCTAATATCAATAACTTAATAGTTTAAATAATAACAGATGATGATCAATATTCCAAATTTGTCTTACATTATACTTATTTTTAACAAAATATCACACACATTTATTACTTTATTATTTTAATTCTTTTGGTTCGGTGATTTTGGGCAACAATACTTTCTTTTTATTCTCGATTTTTATGCTAAATCTTACTCCACATATACAGGAAATACCGCCCTTGCAGTTATTATACACAACTATGTGACTGATCAAGTGAACCTTTCACATACACTAAAACGTAACAAACACCAACTAGATGAAGGCAAAAGAGGAATGCAAGCAGCGGAATAGAAACCAAATCATAAAGTAAGAGTCGCAAGGCAGAAAGCATAGAGCAGGAAGAGGAAGGAACCCATCAGAGGAAGGACACTAAATGCCAGGTAAAACATAGTCATGGAAAAGAAAAGAGAGATGAGTCACACGAGAAGAGAAGAGAAAGAAGTAGAACTGCGAACAAAGCTAGGCCTTATAGTAGAATCCTCCTAACCCCATCCATAATAAAATTAAAAGTAGAGCAAGGAGAAGTAAACAGAGCATCCATAGCGCAGAAAGATCAAAGAATGCGCACCACGTAATCGACTTCACATTCCCATGACATATTAGTTATATACAAACGCTTACATCTAAAGACATACATACTATATTGATTACATGTACAAGGAGAAGACATGAGCAGAAGCAAAACACAAACCCAATAACAGTGAACCAAACCAAATTTACCACACAAACAGAAGCTTTAGCAGAGGAATTAGATCCAGGCATATTCGTTTGCCATACAACAACTGAGGAACGGATAAAAACTAATTTCTCGTATAGTCCCACTACAAAAGAGAGAATCACCGTTATATGATATCCTTTACCCTAAATGATAGAAAGGGTAAAAGCATTCAAATATATTTCAACCAATGGATACTCGGAACCTATCGACCATTTCAGCATACAAGAACTATTACTCTCCAAACTATTATACCTCAGACGTTACATAAACAACTTCCAAAATTCCATAAATCATAATATATAACTATGTATAAAATAAAATGAGTATTTTCTCAGCAAAGCCTATTCCATTTATGTAGATTGATCATTATACACCCTGATAAACTCTTATCGGGTATACCTAAAAATTTGATTTACCGTTTCTTTAAAATTCCCTTTCACTTCTACCCGTATTTACGCAACTTCCTACCTCCCCAACGAATACTATTTTTCTGTTCTTTCTATTTATTTCCATTTTCACACTATGACGTTCTTCATTACTTTTTCGCAATGTTATGCAGATTTTCGGAAGTGTCTCTCCACTCCTCCTCACCACTTCATCTTCATCAGAATCCACGATCAGTTTTTGCCTGGAGCATCTAAGCATCTTTTTATTCTTATGAGACTGAAGATTCCGCTGCGTAATCAAAAATGTGTAGGTCTCCAAAAATTTTTACTACCTTTCCTCAGCTAAAGAAGATTCCTATTCCGGGTAAGAGTTAACCCTCTCATTATAATTCTCCTTCCTTTTCCAGAAGAGATTTTCTTACTATATTTCCCCTTTGGTACATAGCGAATGGCACATACAATCACTCTCTAATTCCATGAAGATTCTACAATATTTCCCATTCGATATAATTATCTCCTGGACAAAAGGGGAGACCTTACTTAAAACTATCATG
Source organism: Trachelipus rathkii (assembly GCA_015478945.1). Lineage (NCBI taxonomy): Eukaryota > Metazoa > Arthropoda > Malacostraca > Isopoda > Trachelipodidae > Trachelipus > Trachelipus rathkii. The sequence continues at coordinate 10,141 of JABUQX010128640.1, forward strand.
CCTCCTTCCAAAACTCTTATGCAATTTACCATTTTTCTTACAATTTACACACCTAACTCACACTATAAGTCGTATAGCAACATTATTAGTACTTTTTAACCTATATTTTTTCTCCATTATAATTTAATATTCCATAAAAACAAATAATAATATCATTTTAAAATAAAGGACCAATCTATATATTGGCTTTTTAATGCACATAATTTCAACCACACCGACAAAAATAATAATTCATTTTTTTGCTCCTGTATTACCCTGCCTGCATCAACCTCTTCATTTCACACATTTCCATATTACTTCTACACCCCTGTAAGGTCGATTATTTACTTCAGTAAAATCAGCCTGCATCACCTCTTCATTCACAACACTTAGGGCCTAGAGTTGAGTAAATTGACATTGCTTAATTCTGCAAATTGTATCAAAGTTACACACGTTAATTAAATCAACGAAAACACTTGCTTTTCGCCATTCATCTAACACAATTGAGCTTACCCCTTGGTATGTTATCTGTCCAAGATTCTGTAATCTAGCTTTCTTTATACAGGAATCCAACAGGGTGCAATCATTCTTCAGTTTCAATTGCATAAATGCGACTCTACCAAAACCCGTAGGGCTTCACAGGACAGGGCGATAACTCGGTGCGGTTATAACACCATAGGTCTCTTTGCAGACGTTGATCAACATTTAACCTTAATTTTTCTATACCGACTTCTTCCCTATCGTTTTATCCTCTCCATGTCATTATTCTTCACACTACTTAATTGTCGTTATCTAGAGAGTATCATCGATAATACAATGACTATTATCCGATTATTGTAAGTAATTATGTAAATGATTCCAACTTATAGTAAGGCAATAACAATATATACTTACCTTTCGCACACCACATTATCAAATTGGACCTCACTCATCTACTGCACAATACACACGCTATTCAGAACCTTTGTCGCGCAGGATTTTTTACCAAGAGTCCACATCTATTCCATTTCCTTAATTAATCACTAATCCACTGGGAATAGTCAAATCTCACCTTTCTTCAGTTCTCCCGTCATTCTGCGGTCTATTTGAAAACGCGATATACTCACTTATCCGCATTAACTCTACAAACAGAATATTTATAAACGACACTCAACCTCTAGCTTATCCATTTACATTTATTCATTTAATGTATTACCCCCCAGTAATGGAGGCAGAATTCTATTTCTTCTAATTACCACTATGCTCAGGTGTTATAAACGCACTTCTAAAATAACAAATACATTTAAATCAAATTGGATTTAAAACGCAAGATAACAATTCAGTTATGCTCCTAAACACACTTCAATTATAAATCAATTAAAAATAAAATTTAAATCATTTGATAATAATTATAATCTCTAATAAATACAATATAAATATGATCTTAAGTTTGATTACTATAATAAATATGAATATATATTTAAAAGTTAATGCGATATAATGAGGGGATGGGACAACGCGTAATGGGGTCCTTAGGAGAGGGAGGAGCACTTATCCTTCTTTTGAACGCGATTACGTCCATCCCGAAGTTTCACGTACGAGTAGATCAAAGTCGACCAGTGTAAGCAAACAGCACTCGGTGGGCAGAAGAACTCTAGGTTCATACGTTGTGGTCTCAGACTGACTATTTGTTTCTTTACGCGGCATTCACTCTCTCTGTTCCTAGTGTGTGCTCAACGAGGGGACAACATCACATAATGCACCTACCACCTTCCCTACCATCACAGCTTTCCTTAACTACATTGCAGACATCTCTTCATCCAACATGTGATCTCATCCCCAACTGGGGAAAGGAGTAATAATGAATATATATATATAAAATATAAAATAATAATAATATAATAATAAATAATATAATTAATTTCAAATTCTCAAATTTTTAACCAAATCTAAATATTTATAAATCACACGAACTCACCTTAATTTATCAATTAATAAATACTATTAATATACAATATATTCAATAATAAATATACTACTATACCTTTACTTTTTTTTACATATACATGCTTCCAATCTTTATCCTACAAGCCCTCAACACTTCTTTCAAAATCACCAGATAAATAAATACCAAATCTATACTGCACCTATATGGATACAATGTATAGCTAAGATAGCACCCTCCCCTCTCCATCATTTCTATAAAGACTATTCACCCATTACTGGCCAACTATTATCTAACTAGTACGTTAATATTACTTATACCATATATAAACCTACCAGCCATAACATATAATTATATATAATAATTTAATTATTACTTACAAGGAGATACTATAATATAGACATCCGGCTCATATATTACAATTCCATCCAAATCACTGCTCTACTGTATATTACACTTATATATCCACTAGACTCAATTATATTCTACATAAAACGTACTTATATATCAACTCATATAAAGGTATAACTAATTAACAATTGACTTATGATATTATATATTGGGATATAATTTAACTATTCTAAGTATAAGTACCTGGTAAAATACATACATAAATACATATACCTAAATAGTATAAGTACCGGGTATAATTATATGACTCATAATACTATATATATAATAATATATTATATATATATCCACACTATTATATAGGTATAATAGGTACTATATCATAGTATTATCTTACTCAACAATTTATTTGGCCATTATTAACTATGAACCATATCTTATACGATTTAAAACATCTTCATAAGGTCTATACTCCTCTTCAATGGTCTACCTAATCTTCTAAATTTAATCTTTATGATAACTTTAAATATATACGAGGTATTATTATACGTTCAAAAAACTTTGGTATTTTATGATTTGATCACCTTATTCTACTTGCATGATTTTATTATTAGATACTATTAATATAATTTATATATACCTATATACTATAATATATATATTATATATATATAAGTAATATATCTTTATATATAATCCATAAACTAGTTTCATCCATTTTATTAATAGTAAATTGAACTCATTATTACATCATCCTCACATCTACTATCATTCTATTCCTCTTCGTGGCCCCAAGACCTGAGGGTATTAGGCGTTCCATAACTATTGCGAAACGTAAAAGAAATCGCAGAGTGAAACTATGATCAAACTCATGTACGATTCTAAAAGAACCTAGCCTTGAACACGATTTTAGCCCCGGTTTCCTCTTTATTACAACTCCCCATCATTACTTATAGTCGTTAGTAACTACACTCTTGCACGCCGTCAGCGAAATCCACACTTGAGCTTCATAGGACAGCGACGGCGCATCGCACTATGGCAAATCGTCAAGTGTAGGGTAACCTTGGCCAAGGTGGCCACAACCATACCCCCTCGGACAAGAACCCGTCATTCACTCGGCTATACGCACTCTTTATTCAGCCTCTGCCATAACTCACATTTTCTCCTCCCTCAACAGACATTCACTTTTAAACAGACTAATCAAAATTTTTTCTTCGCTTCATCTTATTGCTTAACCTACTGACTATCATTCCTAAAACCTTCTTACACACTTTTGACCAACACCAATGACTCTTCAATCGTGTATTTATCTTTCATTTATTCTCTCAATTTACCTTCCATATGGCAATTCCTTCGTACATTCCCCTTTTATAAACAATCCACTAACCTCTTCTTAACATTGGAATCTTCTAACTCTCATCAGATTTTGATGTATTTACGATTTTGGAGTGAAACTAAAGTTGGCTCATTGACACCTGTGAGTGATATTTCTTTCTTTAGAATCTTAATACAGTATAGTATTATCACAAGGTATTTGAAGATCCTGCATCACGTCTCACCTCACGTATACGAATCATTCATTATACAACATGGTAACAAAACCATACCTCTTCATGTAAGTTACACCTAGCACACTTTAACGAAATCTTAGTCCCTTTACATGCCTCACCCATCCCAGGCATAGCACTATTTTCCTATTTCCCATTGAGACCATCCCTCCACATATTCATAACTTTCACCTACTGAGCAACACCCGCTCTGCACTCTATTCCACCGTTCCCAAGATTTTCTCTTCTATCTCTTACATAATACCTTCCGAAATATTTAAAGACCTCGGCCTTCGTATTCCAGTCTGCCTCACATTCCCTTTTCATCTGACTAAGCTTCACACTCTGAGGACTGTGCTCACTCACCACCAAACCCTTACTAAATTAATCTACGTTTACCCTCTTACATACTTTCCTTCCTTTTGCCTCTATGTTACACCCACCCTAGCCCCATTCAACACACTCTTTCTAACTAGGGATGTACCCCGAAAACGCAGAATTTTCTTGGTTCTCCGGCCAAGAACCTACCGGAACTTTCGGAACGCTTGGATTATTTAAAGTCTTCTGGTCTTTCGTCTCAACTGCGATATTTCTCTCCCGCTCACTTTCCCGCTTCTACAGTATGCAACTTTTAGGGCCTTTTCATCTCCTGTATATAGATTATTTCTTGTCTGATTAACTTAGCTTGAGTGTTATCTACTTATATAAATTGTATCTTGTTCATCGTAGTACCCTAATGTCCATATTATGGCTCTCTTATATTAAGTTCTGTAAAGGTCAAGAATTCTTTGCGATTATTAAGCTGCTATTCTAGGCATAACATATTTATTCTAAACATTTAAAATAGGACATATAACACTATAAAGTTTCTACCGGTCTTTCCCAAATTGTTTTCAAAATGAATCAGTTGGAAAAGGGTAATGATAAATCCCGCTTGAGGCAAAGAAACACATAAAGTCTATGATATTTTGCCTCTCTGTTGTTCATAGTTAACCGAAGCACTACACATTGTCGATTGAGTTAACACAAAAACTCACTCGTTTTGTCATTATTAGTTCCTTTTATTGGGCTCATTCGGATAACGCGGAAACTTGTTTCTTGGGACCCATTCAACCGTTTTAAATTTCATCTAACATAAATGCGGTTTGCACTTATAAACGCACAAGTATTTCTTTTCATTACACAGTCCAACTTTTAGGTTTTAACAGATATCCGCAAACAAGTTTACAATCACCTTTTGTACTTGGTTAGGGTAAAGCACACAGTGTTTTGAAATAAATAGAAATACACATTAAGCAATAACAAATGGTTCATAATTTACTCAAATTATTATTCATATTGACAATTCTTATTGGTGACTAAAGGGAGGCGGCTTTTATCATCTGGGACACGATAGGTAATGTTTGAGCAATTTTATGTTGAATGAAGCATTCATGGTTCAAATATTCAATACGGACGCTAGGTCTACAGGTTTTACTCCACCAGTCCAATACTACCACATTTCTCTAGTTTTAAATACAGTTATCTCATTAGAAATTATTTGCTATAAGCTTAAGGGGGCTTCTCCACAAGTAACACTGGGAACATAGCTATTCCTTTAAACCTTACTTCGAAATCGGTTAAACTTGTGAAATCTTTCAATTTCTACCCTATTTGACCTTATCTTATCTCTCTATTACGCATTTTGCGGCTTCCAAGTTTGACACAATTCAACCACAGAATACGCAAAATACTGATGAATGTTATCAGTATAATATGTTGGGTATCGTATAAATATAGCTACAAAATGCAAAAAATTAGAAATGCAGAATTAAAACAATAGATGATATTTATTTTAATGATCACACCACGCTATTAATAGGGATAAAAGCAAGCTACTGAGTACTCTCACTCTTACTTACACTCTCCCTCTCTCTCACCTACTCTCTCTATACAACATCTACAACTAGGCTTGATCCTAGATGTACATAAAGAAAAAATTTCTGCTAAATGGAGGAAACTTGTATTTTAACTTTTAAGCGGACAAAAATGCAACTGCAGGGAGCAATATCATTGGTGAACTTGCGATCATTGAAAAAAACTTCTCTGTGCGAGGGGACGATAAGAATACTGCTGTTATCTCATTATTAGTCTTCTAAATCTCAGGGTTTTATCAGAATTACTTACTAATATATCTAATTGGTCCAAAAAAGTATCTTTAGTAAATTTTAAACAAATTTCTCAATATTTCGTTTTTTTATTAGAAAGACTTATTGTAAAAGGGAAAATGGTTCCTCCGCTAAATGGTAAAAGGGGGGAAGTCCCTTCATTGTCGGCCACAGATAGAGATGGAACAGCTTTTATTATAAAATAACTTGATTTATAAAGAAAAATTTTCATTAGCATTTTAGAGTTATTATTATTATTTCCAAATAGTTAAATATAATAAAAATAATAAAAAATTCAACCTTACTATAACAACTATATACCAATCCTACAAATAATTCAAACTCATCACTTTAAATATTACACATATATAATCAGCGAGGGACGGGTAAAGGGGGTGGGAGGAGGGGCTTCTTTTGAAAGGCTCATGTTCTTACAGCACTCACTAAAGTCAAATTCTTTCCTCGCAGTGTATTGTGCTAAACGACCCGTTAGGGCCACCTCCATCCACTCACCTACATTCTAACCCCATTTCCTGCCACCCCCCACTAATCTCCTAAATCCTTTTCATAACCCCATAATTTTACGTAAAAAGAAGTCTTTAGAAATAAAATTCAACAAAATTAGTCAAAAATAAATGAAAACCTTATGCCACTTTCTTTGTCTATTTCTAATAATAATAATGATAATATGTATACTAAATAACACTAATAAGAAAATATACTTCTAAATTTTCGTGTTTATTTTTTATATATCTTTACAAACAAAAAAAGATATAATAATAATAATTAATGAATAATGAACGCTATTCACTATCAGTACATAATATCAAACTTTTATGATTCCAATTTCAGAAGCAATACCCTACCATAAACATATAATCCAATTAATAATTATCTTAACAACAGCTCATAATAAGTGGCATTTACCCTATTAATATCATAACTCATATGCCCTGTTGCATAAATCACCATTAAGAACCGTAAATAAACAATAATTTGATTTTTAAATTCCTATCTTCACATTTTTCTTTACATCATTTTTAGATTTTCAATTGATAAAAAAATTTGTATCTTACCTATACATATAAAATTTCCTCTAAGACTACTCATATAAACTGCATATATATCTAACAGTCAGTATTGAGTGTCTTTTAACAAACTTATAATCATACCAGTATGCATTATCAGTCACATCACGAGGGGTTCACGTTTATTGATATATAAACTCCTCTTCGACACTATAAAGACAAATAAAAGTACCATATAATAACAAATATCTTTATACACCATAATAAGATATATAAACACTACATTATAAAACTAATTCCACCTAATAAATATTCTTACTTGAGTTAGCTTGCTTACTATTCAAATTATTCCTATATATACACATTATCATTAACTTATACACCGGGATACTACCAATGCATCCACTCCATACGCTATTATTTATACAAATAAAAACAACTATCCAAATCCCAAATCAATATAATCCAACATGGTCCTGCTACTTATGTGTATCTTCAAAGGTAAAAACATTGTTTACCTTATGCATAGATTTAATACCATTCTTCAACTTTCTTATATAAACTATAAAAAGAATAATATTTATTATATATTAATATATATAATTTTTATAAGATCTAACACATTTAACCATATCCTTCCTTATCTAATTGACCATCTAATCCCCTTAAAAATATTACACCTATATCCATATTTATCCTTCTTATTCAACACTATTCGCAAATACCCACACAACACTATTAATCACTATCAATACTTATTATATTCTTCATTAAGCATAGTATATAATATTTCTAATTAATAAATATAATAATTAATATATAAATACAGATTTTCGATTATTATTGTTCTTAATATTAATATTATAGATGATACCATAACACATTTACGCCTTACACATTACCATTATCATCATCATTCATCCAGATTTATTATAATGCATGTTATCCCTTACTTTTTCCATTATTCTGATCCAGCCTTCCCCTTTATTCACTACAGAGGGTCTTAAAGAAAGGTTGGCCATGCATTCTGAGAATACAGACGTACAAATTAGGGAACTTCCACAGAAGTGAGGACCATATATCTATCTCAAACGGAACACGCCTTCCACCAGTATACCCCTTTTTTACCCAGGCGCATCCCCATATACCTTATTAGTGGGATAACACCTATCACACTTGTCCAGAACAGCACAAAAAACTGTTCATCCACTACTTGGGATTAAACCTTCTCTTTACTCTGAACGGATACTCGACACCTTTTTAGGCGACGAGTTACCTATCTTTTCTTCCACCCACTTTATAGGCAATACTCCATCGGGGTAACATCACTTAATCTGGTATTGAAGAATTTTTCATCAATTGGCTTATATACATTCAACACGCTTTCTTTCTCTTATCTTTTAACCCAATAGCGTTGCATTCACGCTCTTTCCATTATCATCTAACATCCACATCCACGTTAAGCCCCCACTTCACACATATAATAGACCCTCCTGACTCTATAGAATCAATCCTATAACTTAAACGCAGCACTCGCCTTCCGGTTTTTTGCTTTTAGCGCACATAGCGAAATGTACTGGTTCTTTCATCCTTGTTTCGATACTTTGTTACCTGATTTCAACTACTGTTCACACATTCAATCTCGATCTTTACTTTATGCGAATGCTCTTTTAAGATATCTTAATCCCTTATTTACCCAATTCCTTCTGGTCATCCGGGCTAACTACGACTATCCCATTTGTTCCATTTTTTTCCTCACACATCTTATCGCCACAATCTCAAACTCTCTAACCATTCCAATGTCCTTCGCAATCGCACCATTTCCTCTCTTTACTCATTCAAGCCCCCACCTCCAAACTTTTCATACCCTCAATTTTACATAGAACAACTACATCTAGATCACCCCGATAATCCCAATTCCTAATCCCCACACTCAACTCTTATACGGTCATCCTCATATGCAATCTTTCTCACCTAACACGGCCAATAATGTCCATCTGAACACATTGGAACTATTAGCTCTATACATGATTTAGGACTTATCCATCTTGTTGCTCTTATAATTGCCTGTCCTTCTTCAACCACACTATCATAATTGGCTGATTGAAGCCGATACTTTAAGCCGTTCAGATTCCCATCTCTACCTACCTATACAACCCCTAAACTTTAAGCACTAATCTTAAGGAACAGATATATATACATAACATTAAAAAAACCATATAAACCTCAATAGTATAATAACCTATATAACATACACACACTTATTAATATAAGTATATTAATATATCTAAGCAACTTATAGGTACGTAGATGATGACATATCATACTATACTCCAATACAGTTTATATACATACATAAACTATATTACTACTGCCATTCACTATAAATTTACCTTTTACTTATATAATCAATCCTGCATAATTATCTATATCCGTATACTACTTTTTTATATATTATTCTATATGAATCCTAACATATAGTTATACTATATTCTATAATATATACTATAAATAAAAATAATTATTAAAACTCGCGATAGAATTCAATAGAATGAACGAATGACTTTAAATTAATATGCTTTTCGAATAATGCATAACAATCTAATTGGCCATGGCGTCCACATGCAAGGAGCCCAATTCCTTGCCTTGGGTCCCAGAGTTGCATTAATCACATGATAATTTAGAGACTGTTTAGGTTGAAGGATCTTTGTCTATGCTCTAAAAGGTTAAATCTCTAGTCAGCGAAAAGACCTCTTTAGGGGAGTAAGAGGTTAACACATTTTGGAATGAATATGCAAAAATCTTTTACAAAAGTTTTACTAAAGGCACCTCATAAAAACTATGTCCTTAAATAAATGATTGGTTACCACATTTTAATAAGCTCACAAAATAGTTAAGTATCATTTTGGATCTAAAAATTTATTATTTAAAGATATCTAAGTTTCTGATTACTAAAAAAAACAAACAACAAATAAAAAAGGGTTAGTATAATATGTCAATTTAACAAGGACAAACTAAAGGTATCTTCGTTTTTACACTTTGCATATATTTTTTTAAAAACATCGGAAATCAACATACTGTTACAATCTGCTTTTTCAAGTGTTGTTTTGGAAACAAATATAACTTCTTTAAATTCCAAATAAAACTACTGTTATTCATTTAAGGAATTATATAAGTACCTAATTCCATTGAAAAAGGGTTAATCAATGTTTATATTTATTCATTAATTTATTTATATATGATATTTTTATATAAAATGAATTTGATGTTACTGACAGTTGTCAAAATTCGCTCGACTTGAGCCTATGTGGATACATCGCGGAACTTTCCGACTAGACATATCTTTTATTAGGGTATAAAATAAGAATATTCTAAATAACCCTTGGCTCGGGTCCATTTACTTACAAACAGGAAAACTTAGAACTATAGGAAATTGGAATCTTAACTCGTACATATTTAAAAAGATTAAGAGAGACTTTCTACTTTATCAATCATTATTATGAATTAGCATAGGAAAACACCTTTGTTTTCTGCTTTCGTCCATTCTATATACACGTTATTACAGATCGGGTAGAAGCAGTATCGTCTTTCTTTCATATTAATACGCTTATGCTGGGGCCCGAAAAACTTGTTTACATTACATTGTCGTAAATGATGCATGATACACAAAGAAGTTTGCTAAACACAATAGTAAATAAGGGCTTTCGGCTTTTAACTATTCTAGGTGCATAGATTGGGTTGATTTGTTAGGTCAAATGTTTAGGAGGAACTTAGAGAGAGAAAGCGACGGACGGTGGGGAAATGCAAATAACCAGTATGTTTGAGCTTTAACCTTTATACACTCTCGATTACTAGGTTTTAAAGTTGGAAAACATTTTGCATATATAGTAAATAACTACTTTACGCGTATATAAAGTCTAGCATACTTTTGGGTGTTCTAAAGCGACCAAGGTTGTGCCTTTTAACAATAATTCGCCACTTGGAATAATTCATGATTTAGTAATTTGGGCAAATCTTGGGTACAATTATGGGATTGGCATAGTGTATTAAAGTTACAAAAATAAGTTTTAGGAATTTCGCTGGGTGGTTTTGTAACGGCGAATTGGTCGATGAGTTAGAACATATCCGTTCTAAAATTTAATTAATAGATGAAGATTTAAAAGAGTTCTGTGGTAAAGCAAAGGTTAAGAGGTTAAGAAAAATGACTATAAATTCGAATATTCGTTTAATGAACAAAATTAAAAATGTACGAATGCAAGTACTATAAACATGATAGAAATGTTAGAATTTAAATAAAAATGTAATAAATTGGAATATGCACAAAAGAAACATATACGGGAGGCTATTGCCCCCCTCCTATATTAATAGGTAATATATATCAAATATAACATATAATATTGTTGTTGTACATGCAATTTTTAGATAAATATTGTAAGTATACACTGTTAGGTAGTATTATATTATTGAAATATTTAGAATTAAGTAAATATATAATAAATTATAAAATAAATACTAAATAATAATCTTTTCATATTAATTACTAAATATCCATAATATAGTACGTAGTATATCAACTTATGTCGATGGAGCTTACTATCCCATTATGGGAATGAAAGTATTATTGTAAAGCTAATTATATTTTATAAAAAGTACTATTTACATATATATATACATATGAATATTCAAACTAGAACCCAATATCAAATATCCTCTCTATGAGTAACTCGTTTCGTTTTCCCTTACCGATAAAAAATCACTACATTTATTATCATTATAATTAATAGTAAACTGCTCATTAAATATCAGAGTATACAATATATCAATGGGAATAATATAGTACCATAATATATACAGCTATTACCTAATGAATAAAGGAAATCTAGTACGTTGATTATCATTTATTTAAACTAGTATATATAGATATATATTTATTATCTTTAGGTATATCAGCGTTATATATAGTATATAATTGACAATAAACACTGAGAGAAATGCTCTACTAGATAAAACCCTGAGGCAGAGTCAATTGTGGTCCAATTCTTCCCTCTTTTAATTCAATTCATTTTTTAATTCAGGGTTGTAAATCGGTCCTGTTTAAATATTTATGTCTAATTCGGCAATATTTCAAATAATTAGTATCTATAAACAAAAGAAGAAGACTCATTATCTACTGATCAATTCCACCATTGACAAAATAGCATTTAGAGCAGAATCTATCAAAGTTTTTGAATATTTTAGAATTTTTTTTTAAAAAACATAGATAAAAAATTTGTGATGTGTCGGAACCAACTTTACAAGAAAGCGTCCCTTGGGGGCTGCCAGTCACCATGCTTCCACCAAAAAGTGGTCCCTGCCACTTGCCTCTGCACTCCAAGTCCGACCCCCCAATCCTCTCGCTCCCCCCCCCCATCATTCGACCATTTTCATACGATTATCACCTGAAAAATGTATTCCTCAAAAAAATTCTTGGCTTTAAAAACTGTATTTTTAACGTTTAGGAAAAGAATACGCACACCACTCTATTTGTGCATGTATTTGCAAAGGAATGGCCCATCAGAAATACTCGCTCATCATTTTCTGTGCGAACTTTTAAGGAAAACTGTTACTACTCTTAATGTAAATATATCATGAATATACTCATAACTTTTTTTGGATTATGACTACTTAATACTACACCTCAAATTCCGATAGATAATGTAACTATCTGAATAGAAATTTGAATTAGTTAAAAAATTTCCGATTGGGCCTTCTAAATAAATATCAACTCAATTTTAGCTACGAATTGTGTATTAATAAAAGCTTCAAAATACTCTGTAAAAGTGCATTACAATGTCTTATGATTGAACACTGGTCAATTACAAGGTTAATTTTCTTTCCATTTGAGTGTTAAGACCAGTAGACACATTTATTCACATTAAGGGATATAATCAAGGAAGCGGTGAGAAAATCATGGGTATTTCTGCTGAGGGTTACACATTTATAAACATTAAAAAGGAGGAGGTGGTGATATAGTCAAATTAAAAAATATATATTACGTTAATAAAGAGAAAATGAGATTTTTTTTAAAATTTAATCCACTGGTTTTCCGGTTATTATCCTACTCTCCCTTTTTCTACATCTAACAAACTTCCTTGCGAATCTCTATAACTTATAAAACTGTTTTAAAACAATTTATTTTAATTTTAATTTCAATAGGTATTTCAATCTCTAAAGTAGGATGGACTCCAGCTTACCTGATCAAACAATCATCTTGTCACCTTTCAAAGAATCCTAATTATCTAATAATAAAACCTCCTGGCGGCACCCCTTCCCTCACTACAACAAACAAGAGCCATAGGATGTTGTGCTTTCAACATTCCTTGTATATGTGCAACCATGATTTAATACTAGTGGGAAACTTTATACACGACCTTTCCAATAAAGAACCAAGAATAGACAACATATGGTGAAGTCAGGCAGAGGCAAATGCAAGTAGGTGCTGTATTTAGAACAATTTATCACACACAAGAAGATCCATGTTATTCCATCTCTAATCTAATTTGGATTGGGTGCACGAAATTTATTAGCTTTCGCACTGACCTCCAAGATTAATAACACATTAACTGAGATTAAAGAATTGAGTCCCTTTTTCACATTTCTAGGGCGAGGACATAACATTATTCACTTAGGAAGCAATTTTTAACTCACATATCAGAGGATTTATCCAATTTTTGATAACTCAAATTCTACACAATAAGAATATATATCACGACTCATCTTAAGAATTTTCATGACTTTGGATCCTTTGCAAGCCATCAAAATAATTTTTTATGATTGATCGATACAAAACGGGATTAAGCTGTGGCATTTCAGTCCTCTACCCAAGGCTGAAATATTAATTTTTCAATTGTACAATATTTTTCTTCAATATTTTTATTGGGTTTTATAAATTGTACAAAAATTTTATAATTTCCTGAGAAGAAGAATAATACCCAACGACCAAGAATTATAATCTTGCAACACGTAATAACTTAAGTTTTCTTGTTTATTGGAGCTTGGAACATTCATTTTTCTTAAGATTTGTCCTCTATTAATTATGTTTGTATTAGTGGTTTTCAAACTAATTATCACCTATATTAATCTATATTTAATCTATCCTTATGCTCTTTATAGGGTATGGGCTAAAAATGATATTATAACCTATAAACCAAATTACATATAATATTTTACTTATACATTAATATAAAAATATTTCATATATTATATTCTTCAATTCATTATATATGATTATCTAATATTAGGGTAATAATATAAATTGGGAATACTACATATTAACATTATCCTCTATACTGACATCTATATTATATATACTATCTATAAATACGCAACCTGTGTAGATCTTATCTAACCAATCATCTATTGCACAGATCAGCCACTCGACGCAGCTGAAATTCGGGGACAAGTATAGACAATCCAACTCTAACTTCACAATTTTTCTTTCAAAACCGAATACCTAGATGATCTAAAATATCTATCTTAATGATACCAATCGATACCTAATTTCCCTATTAATATACTTCGCATACTACTTATATTCTCGAATTTGTACCTTTTTATCATTATTATATCTTATTATCCTACTATTTAATACCATGTATATATACTTAAACTCTACATAATCCCTACCAATATAATATACGGCTATTATTAATACAACTCTCACAAAATCCTAAAGTAATCGGGCTATCAATATCATATTACACCCTTATTCGGGTTATATATCACTTCTTTGATCATTCAACAGTATTTCAACATCAATACCCCCTGAGAGTTTACATTCCTTCAACTTCTCAACTTACCCATTCGGACCTCCTTACAAGACCTCATACCCCAAAATACCTATTCCTTCTTTCACATCAAAACCCCACACACCTTCACTATCACTCTTCGTAACTGCCAATGTTATGCAGATTTCGGAAGTGTTCTTCACACTCCCCTCACAATCCATTTCATCAGTTTCATATCAATCCTTTCATTATCTGAGGCAATCTCATTTCAATCTTCTAACCTTTTCGTCACTTCTTCCAGAAGAGCTTTCTATTCCCGTGAAAGCCCCATTCATCCTCCTTCCAAACTGTTCATTAACCCGTTTTTATTTCCTCTACGTACACCTTTTAGTAAATATATATCATTATATATATTTAATATAATTATAGGGATGTACCGATAGTATCTTGCGTATCCAGCGTATCTAGCCATTTTCTTCTGGCTAATCGGTTATTACAGTTTTAAATATGGCATACCTCTTACTTTTTGGGTCCGAGACAAAGTTATAGAAAACAATAAGATATCTAATAATTTAATATTCTCTAGTTTCGATATTAAACAGTTCTAATATAGGATTCCTTAAGTTCTAGTCTTTGAGGGAACCATACCCCCGCAATGAATGGCATCTCGACCTGAATTTATCCACTTCTACAAAAGCATTTAAATTAGCATATAGGGGCGGAGAAGCTGTGCTTGCGTACCAAAAAAAAGATTCGCAGAATGTGTGAAAGCCGCCTGGTTATTAAATCACCTGGTATACAGCACGGATAAGTGTACAGATTCGGGGAGTAGGCTTTTCCAGCATATACACACCACCTACGGAAGGGCAATGAAGAGGATTAGATTTTACTGTTAGACTTTGATTTTTAACTTCATTTTGGCCAAAATGTGATTGACCATTAATCATTAAACGCCTCTAGGCTAGGAATCACACGGAAGCGAACTTTCTCCACGATAAAACGCAAGAGACATTGTTCAATCCAAGAGAGTCTAAAGCATAATTACAAATTTTACAATCTGTGAAAGAGGAGGAGGCTGCCCTAACCAATAACATAAGCAATGCTCTGCCGGGTACAGAAGAGAAGTAAGCTCTGTCATGTGGTCGGCAGGAGAAGCGGGCACTAGGTTTCCTTATTATCAGTGCTTGGCCAGCAAATATTTATCAGCCCTCCCTCATGCCGTTGAGAGTCTCCAGCCTATCAAAAACAAATATATTAAGTCATCACTGTAATGTCAAATAATTGTTAAACTGCCCATATGACGACTGATATAAACGGACAAAACATGCAAATGGTCCAATATCGTGAATCATTTAAAGCAGGCCATTGTAAGGTACTTGAGGAACACAAAACATATTATGCTAACGGATCATGGTAAATCGTGCTACCTACTGTCTTAGACTATATAAATATGACTAACAATTTTTGACTGTTTTCAAGGTCATGTTAATTTGTGTTAAAAATGCCATCCACGACATAAATTAATACAAATGTGAAAAACTACACAAGTCTAGTGTAGGTAAGCCAGTTTCAAAAATAGCCGATTGTGGCCTAACAAATAATATTTTCAATAAGCACATTTGGATTTTTTTCGGGTAGCGCAATTTTTTAAGGCAATTTAATAAATTATTAAGCCAAAAGAAGAATTGCTATTGTGATCTATAACTATTTGATTAAAGTACCTAAGCTTACAGACTTTTAAATAAAGGTAAATATAAATACTTAAGAGTACCATGTTGACAATATTTTAGAAAAAATTATTTGGGCCTAAGTCTATGCACAAGCAGAATGGAGCTCTTTTGAGGTAGTAAGGTGAGCAGACTAATCTGGTCCGCACGTACTACCGCCTCAGATTCTTAGTAAATTACAGCCAACAGAATAAATTATTTAGGGGCTTCCACTTAAGCCGGAACAAATACAATGAGAATAGATATTGCTCAATCCAATAGTCACTGCCTATTGATGAGAGCAGCAAAGTTAGTAATGTTTACCCAGCAGGTTGTTCACTGCACCACCCGATTTGGTTATGAAGAATCACAGGATCGGACTCTTAAAAATAATAAGGAGAGAGTGAAACGAAAATTGGTCGGCTACTCTTTAGGAAGAAAAGTTAGGTCGCGAATTGTTAAAACTCCAGTAGGCTTTCTTACAGGGGCCGCCAATGTTTTTTCCGCGCATTGTGATGCTTGGCCTTCCGGCAGTCGACCATAACAAAAACGCAAGAATTTTTTTTTAAAGAACTAATATTTTTTTCGTGGTGAATATCATTCATATCCATTAATTCAAGCTACCTCAATCACAAAATACTATCAATTTTACATAATATAATAAATCTAATAATCATAAATTTATTAGATTATATATATTACCATATTAATATTATTAAAACAAATACATTATTTCTAACTATAAATATTATATCATACCTATATTATATATATATCTATATCACGTACTATATCTTCATAATTAGCATACGCTACCAGATGACACACTTCTCTTTTCTGAACCCTGAAGTTTACTGGTCAAAGACATTGCCAGTGTTGTGCGTAAAATTAAAGTGCCTTCCGTTCTCGGTAAAATTTATAAAGTGAATTCGCAAATTTCATTTTCTTTTATAATTAGAGAAATTTCTTTAAGATCACTAAGCTCGGCAATATGTCTCGTTCAATGATGGTTGTTCTATACTCACTCAATAGCTAATCTGGGAACCTCATGAGAATCATTACCACCCAGGCTCCCTGCCTATAATTCTTCACTCTTAAAACTCTCGAGTATGAGCTGAGTTAGGTACATTACAAGATCGGGATCTTATATACACATTAAAATTGTAATCGAAATGGTTAATACATGGTAAAGATAATTGATTGTTTAGTATCTACACCGTCTTTATCAGACATTTATACAGTACTTTACCAAGCAATCTATTTTAATTATATGGTCATTTTAATGACTTTACAAAATATTAATTAATTGTTTATTTATCGGTAATATTTGAGTGCAACCACCGTTTTTCATTGATTCAATTTGTACACAAAATATAAAATTAATTCATTTGTGATTTTCAGTAATTTCTTTACTTCTTTCCAATATAAACTATAACCAGTCTGTACCTATACAATACAATCCGTTATTATAACTACTGCATGTTTAAATATTATTAACGACAATCAGATACCATTATATTTGGCTTTCGTTTACAATTTTACAATCAGACTGCTAGACTGAATAGCCTCTATATGGTCTTTGACTGAGTTATAAAGGATATATATGCAGCAAATAATCCCTTCACGGAAGAGAATAAGTTGCTTATATTATCCAGTCAACACAATGTTTTTATTTTCCCACCAGAAATATTAATTCTTGATTCAATAATAATGTTGAGTGGTGGGTGCCATTTTATGCGCGCCAACAGCATAGGGAAATATTGAACAATAATTAGTTTTAAATGTTAATTTCGATTTTATCTCCAAACCAGGTATAACCTTTCATAACATGTTCTCCTATACAATTGTTCTTAATATTTTTTTTTATTTTTTGTTTTGTTTTTTCCGTGGGATCTTTCAAAGACGAAGAGCATTGTTTCCTTCAATAAACAATTTACAAATTGAGGAGAAGAAGAATATTATTAGTTATTATTATTATAATAAAAAAGTTAAATATATATGTCATGCCACTATCCGAAAATCTAGAAAATGATATTATAGTATTGTCACATTCCCTTACACAAAGAATTAGTTTCGTTAGATGATGTAGCACCACACCCCTCCATACTGATTTATATGATACTAAATTTCTATTCTAGGGTTTGTTGCAATTTATATCGCTATGCAAGTTAACAGTCACGCCGAATACAACAAAAATAAAAAAAAAATGTATATATAAATAAAAATGTATATATATATATATATATATATATATATATATATATATATATATATTATATATGATGGAAAGCAGATGGATATAGCCTATATTAATTTTTATTTTTATTATATATAAAAAGAAAAACCAATACAATATTTGGAATCAGCGTATAAAGCCTAATTAACTGAAGGTAATATATATTATATATATTTATATATATATATATATATATATATATATATATATATATATATATATACTATATATATATCAACTAAAGTATATATTTTATATATATATATAATTATATATATATTATTATATATATATATATATATTATATATAATATTATATATATATAGATAAATATATATTATATAATCCACATATATATATATTATTATAATATATATTAATATATATATATATATATATATATATATATAATATATATATATATATATATATATATTAATATAGTATATATATATACATAGTATATATATATATACTATATATATAATAAGGCTTAATTTTACATTTCGGCAGCACAAAAATTAAAATAATCCCAGGTCGATATTGTTAAGATGGGATTAGCAATACATTGATTATATATATTAATAAATCGATTAGTTGTGTATTTTTTTTTTTTTTGTTACGTGATAAATAAAAAAAAATCGGAACAGTATACATACAAAGTTTAGATGGGGGGCAAGTGTAGGGTTGGGAAAAAAAAACCGTTTTTTTTTTTTCAAATCGTGTTTTTTCAGGAAAAAAAAACAGATGTTTTTTTTTTCATGTTTTTTCCCGTTTTTTTTTATATTTTTCAGTTTTTTTTTCGTTTTTCATTACTTTCATGAACAACAGTAAAACAGGCTAAATGATATACTTGAGTATTTTCATTTTCAAATATAAGGATAACTTTGAAATTGAACAAATATTCCATTATGATTTAATAAAATAGCAAACTACCCTTTCCTTATTTTTATCATTGTTTCATTACAATTTACAGGTAGGTGTAGCTGCAGACCGCTGTTTGTAGGCTTCAAACTTATAATTATAACATGTATAATTTGATCGATTCATATAATCAATTATTTATAAATTTAACTTTTAAATATTAATGTAATTATATTTTATATGAAATTGAGTGAATGACAAAACTCAAAAGTGACTTAAGGAGGATGCAAATGAAATATATAAAAATATTGAAATTACAAATTTAACTACGAAGATTGTAAATGAAGGAGGTGAGTGAATGACTAAATTTAATATTTGGCTTTGCCAAAAAAATAAATCAAACTTTTGATTTACTAATCACTAGTCCCAACTCCCCAGACCCCAGTCACTACTAAGTACTGACTAGCTGTGGCTGTGACTACTGGTCAAGCTCATTATCAAGCTGGCTCATCGAGTGAACTAGCCACATTTAATTTTGATATGACTTGATAAGTCTGATATCTCCGTCGTATGAAAGCATCGTGTGAGAATGACTGTGGTGAAGGAGCAGGGGGCAGTAACAGGACTCTTAAGCCTAGCTGCCTTAGCATAATCAACCCTGTCACACGGGAAAATATAGAAGAATTTTTTAACATGATTTTTATGAGCAATGAATACTAGTTTTGCAACGTCTACACAAAAAAGTTTATATTTATGCCGAGGGCCGTTTGCTACCTTTATTTCCGTTAAAAAGTAACAGTCAACAACTTTTTGCCGTGGTCATTTTTAAATTGAAGATTAATAATCACTGGCCAACAAAAAAATTTTTTTTTTTGCTGCGAAGGGGATATTTTATCGACTTTATAGTATATCGGGGTGTGCTGATTTCAGAAAGACATTAGTTTTCCAAGATTGGCTTTAGTTCTTGAGATACAGGGTGTTCCAGATTTACTCTTATACAAATATCTTTTTTAATGCATTTTTTACAGTAATTTCGTTTTTTCTTTTTAAGGGGCTTACTTTGATATATACATATTTTTTCTATTTCAGAATGACACTGATTGAGTACTAAACAGAAGTAGCCTGTTTGAATAACGCCAATGATCCTGCTACATCTGTGGTGAATATTGCCAGGAGAACAAAGAAGAATACAAACTTTGTGAAGCAAGCATAACTGGCTAACTTTGGAATGAAACTCGGAGACCAAGATAAGTCTTGGGCTCCTCAAATGGTCTGTAAAATCGTGTGCCGAAAATGTCTACGTCAGTGGAAAAATTGGACAGAAAGAAAAGGTTTATAAATTTGGTGTGCCTATGGTATGCGGAGCCAAATAATCACCACAGTGACTGTTTTTTTTTGTTTGGCTTAATGTGAAAGAGGTGTCCAATCGTTACAAGAAAGCTAATTTGAGTCTCCCGGAAATTTGGATCAGCAGGCGACCTGTCGACACTCCCGACGATGTTCCATTGCCAGTGTTCACTTACACTGCCAGACCTAGCATGTGGTCTGATGAGAAGATATCCAGGATTTGGTGTGCCACGTGCAGATAGTGGTAGTGAAAATGAAGAAAGTACTTCTACACAGCAACAGTTCTCCCAGGAAGAGATCAATGATTTAGTACGAGAGTTAAGTCTCTCCAAGCAAGATTCTGAGCTTTTAGCATCTAGACTAAGTGAAAAGAACTGTTTCAAGGCCGAACGTGTAAAAGTAAGTTTTTTTTTTGTACAAAAGAGGTAGTACATCTTCCATATTTCATTGAAGAAGAAGACCTAGTATACCGTAGGAACATGAGGTAGTACTTCTTCCAAATGGGGTTACCTAAGAAGATTGACCAAAAGATTGGCGATTGTTTATGGAAAGACAACGGAGAAGCTTGAGAGTGTGTTTATGATACAAATGGCAATGAAGTTATCATCGATCCAGTAGGTCACTCAAACAAAACTGGCGAAAAGAGGAATATGAACATATTAAGAATGGATTCTTGCAAGAAGCATTAGATATAATCGACACCAGTGGTCTATATGCATTGATTTGAAGATGGTCATCATCTTACTTGGGCAGCAAAGCGGATAAATATACTAAGTACACCCTTGTTTCATAATGCTTGGGGGAATAGGTAGGCGCTTTAAAGCAAGACACTGGGAAAAAAGGTTGTATGGCTGCTAGGGGAAAATATGACTGTAGGGGTATCAAATATCATTAACGAACATGGTTGACAAGGGAAAAATTATTTTCACACCACTCAACATCAAACTAGGATTGTATGAAGCAATTTTGTTAGGAGGTTTACCCAAAGATGGTGAATGTTCAAATATATTTGGCAGATTAGCGGCCCTCAAATTGATATCGCCAAATTCATCAGGATGACAATTTCAAATAAATTTTTCCATGACGATGATTGAAGCATCTGCCTGGAAGTTTTTGTCTTGGTTGTTCAGAAACTTTTTGGGCAACCATAAATCTGCCAGAAAATACAGAAAATGCTTTCAGACGTAAACATTTGAATGCCTAATATGGAGGCATAAAAAGTTCACTTTCTACATAGTCCCTTAGATCGGTTTCCCGATAATCTAGGATGTTATAAGTGAGGAAGCAAAAGGGAAGAGGTTCCATCAAGATATCAAAGGGATGGAAGAAAGATACACCGAAGGAAGATGGGATACACACATGATGGCAGAACTATTGTTGGAGCCTTCAACATGATTGTCCACATTCTGCACACAGAAGACAATCATATAGACAAGCGATTTGTAATGTGATTTCATTGAACTGAATTGAAAATTGTTTTTTACCTATTAAGCATTTTATTTTGTACCTTACTCATTGTTTATATAATATATATATATATAATTATATATATAGATATAATATATTAATAATAATATATATAATATATATATATATAAATAT